>OU015753.1:1858672-1876643 GCA_907169655.1 Acomys percivali | reverse complement strand
GTGTGTGTTGCATGCTTGTATGTGTGCGTGTGTCTGAGTGTCCGTGTTTATATGTGTGTGTGTGCATGTATGGTGCATGAGTGTGAGTACATGTGTGTGGTGTGTGCATGTGAGTGTGTATGTGGTACATAGATATGTGCATGCATGTGTGTGATATGTGTGTATGCATGTGTATGCACATGTACATGGGTGTGGGTATGTATGTGTGGTGTGTGGGTGCATGTGAGTGCATGTGTGTTTGTGATGTGTGCATGAGTATGTGGTGTGTGTGGTGTGCGTAGGTGTGTATATGAGTGTCTGTCTGTCTGTGTGTGGTGTGTATATGCATGTGTACCTGGGTATGGGTGTGTATGTGTGGTGTGTGGGTACATGTGAGTGCATGTGTGTGTGTGTGTGATGTTTGCATACATATGTGGTATGTGTGGTATATGTAGGTGTGTATATGTGTGTCTGTCTGTGTGTAGTGTGTGCATGCATGTGTGGTGCATGGGTATGTGCATGCATGTGATGTGTACCTATATGTGTGTATGTGTGTGTATGGTGTATGTGTGTGTGTGTGTATCTGTGTATGCTGTATGTGTGTATCTGTGTGCGGGGTGTGTGTGTGTGTGCATGTGTGTGTGTGTGTGTGTATGCCTGGGTGTGTATAAGCTTAGGAGCCTAAAGATGCATCGGGCCCTCCACAGCTGAAGTTTCAGACTGTTGGGAGCATCCTGTCAGCAGCGCTGAGAACTGAACTTGGCTCCTCTGCCAGAGCAGCACTTGCCCTTAGCTACCAAGCCGTCTCTCCAACCCAGCCTGCTCACCCTCTTCTTATGAAGCACCAGTTAGATTTTAACGAGGGCCCCCCCCAGTGACCCCGCTTTTCCTTGATCACCTTTTTAAAGACCCAGTGAGGTCCTGGGGTCAGAACTTTTCACGCTAACAAAGGAAAAGCAGGAGACAAGTTCTCAGTCAAGCACAGAGCCCCTACTCAGTGCAGGCTTAGCTCTTGCTGGGCAACAGACACAAAAGGAACATCCGGCTCTTGTTGTGACCAAATAAGAAACTGTCAGCTAGAGAAGGAGTAAATGACAGGCTGGATGGGTCGGTCCTGAGAGGCCTGAGGCTGCCCCCAGGCATGAGAGCTCAGCAGACCTGACGCATAGACACCAGTACAGCTGTGCACACTTGTAATCCCAGCACTAAGAGAAGGAGGCAGGAGGACAGGAGGTGAAGGCCATTTGAGACCAGCCTGGGCTACATGAGGACACACACACACACACACACACACACACACACACACACACACAACATGGCTTCCCAGCTGCTCAAAGCCACAGAGCAGAACCGAAATCTCCCACAAGCCCCATGCCAGGTAACTATGTAGGCAGAGCTGCTAGCCACAGGCCACACACAGCTGCTGTGGGTGACAGCCGAGCTCCGTCCCTGGGATGCTGTCACCTCCTGATATAAGAGTGAAAGTCACCACATCCTCAAGTCCACCCCCTAAAACAGTCTCTGAACCAAGCTGTGGCCCCCCTCCATGAAGAAGCCCATGATGGGAACAGAAAGTCTGGTGCCTGTCACCCAGGTGCTCGATCTTCCTGCTGCTGATAACCAAGTGACATCACTCCGTTGTTACTAACGGCACCGTGTTTACTTAGTCTTCAAAGAGAGTTCCAGACTGGTATCTGGTGACTAAATGGAGGTCAGAGGTCCTGTGACATCAGCCGCGCTCAGCAGGGGCAGGCCCAGTGACAGTTGCTGGAGCTTAATGACCATGTGCCAACTCTGAGGCCCTTCCTGCCCAGCGCCCCTCCCGGGCTCCACGCAGGCCCTGGCCATGAGGCAGTTCCCCGGCAGCCACCAGCCACCTCACAGGCACATAAACACATGGGTGCCGCCTTTTATTGTTTTCCAGAACATTCTCTCTCAAGCCCAAACATTGCCACATCACCACCACCTCTCGGCACATCTGCCCTTTATGACCCAGCACAAGGCATACGGCAGCTATTTCCTCCACCCTGTAGGGATTTTTTATGGGGTTTTTATTTGGTTTCGCTTTTGCTGTGCTTCTGAGAATTGTCCTTTTGTTCTTCCGTCTGCTTGTGACGTCCGCTCTCCAAGGAATTGTGCTCAGAAAAAGCAAAAGCAAAAAAAAAAAAAAAAAAAAAAAAAATCATACAGCTGTTACCTGAAGCTTGTACCTCCAGAAAGAGACCAGCACCCACCACCACACCCTCCCAGGAAACAGTAGCTCAAAGGGCAGCCCTGGGCTTTGGGTAAACCAAGCAGAGACAGGAAGGCCACATTCTGAGGCTCAGAAAGAGCCTCGTTGTCTGGATCAGTGGCCCTAGCCTCCGTCTGCCTTAGGCTGGGTCCTATTCATCACACAGCCCAATTGTGAGCAGTTGTTAGTTCAACACTCCCCACACCACGACCTGACACTTGCCTGGCCCTAACAAAGGCCATCAAAGCCACACCTGGGACTCCAAATCTCTCAGTCACTCCCTAGCCTAGTGAGGCCCTGTGTGGTAGCAAAAGTCTCCATCTTGTGTTGTGTATGGCCTCCCACGGTGGAGGACGTATAAGTTACCAGAGGAAGCTGGAGTGGGAGAAAGGGGAGCCCCTGGCCTGCCTGTCACCCCAGGTGTCTCCATCAGGAGCACCAGCTGTTTCGACTCACATCCGTCTGACGTGTGGCGACGTGTCCCCACTGACTGGGGTGACCATTGCCAGGCTGAGCTGGATCAGCTGACCATCCGCCCTGGCACGCACCCAGAAGAAGAAGGACGTGAGAAGAGCATGTTAGGAGAACACAGACCACCTAAGGTGGTGATGGGTAGGTACCAAGCCCCAGGGACACAGAAGCCTTCTGTAGAGGAGTCCCAGGTCTCTGTCAGGTGGGAATCTGGTCACACAGAACTCGCTTAGATGCACAAGTGACAGCCCTGCTGTGGTCAGCTCTGCACTGTGCATTGAGATTCCTTGTCTGAGACTGTCCTAACATGCCTCTACTATAACTCCGCATCACCAGCCTAAGGGTTAAGTGACGCCTGGGGGCCATGGCTTCAACTACGTCCTCCATCACCAGAAGGGGCCCTCAAACCCAGCTGCGCCTCCAGTGTGGACTCCTTGCATGAGGATACCCTGTGCTGGGCAGGAGCCCAGAAACTTAGCCCTGAACTCTGTCCACTGACCACAGGAAGGGCTCCAGTTGAGTCAGAGGGGAGTCTGGCTAGAGGCAGGGCTGCAGGAGCCAGCTTGGTCCCCTTACTCATCAGGGCACAGAACGGCCAGCAGCCTTGGGGGCCAGAGCCTCTGTGTTGACTGCAAATTCAAGGAATCCACAGAAGGCCACATAGTGCCCCGTAGCTCCAACCTCAGAAATGGGTCCCCCACCCCCACCCCACCGTCCTGACTCAGAGAGGAAACAAACGCTGAATCACCCTCCACTTCCTCCTCCTGCCCGGCTCAGCCAAGACCAGCAGTGGCTTCCAGGGACAGAGAGGTGACCGCTACTCAGAAAGCTACAAGGGGTGGGTGGGACGGGACTCGGGGCCCACTCTGCCATGGACCAGCAGACCAAGCTTGACTATGGGCCCTCACTCCCTGTGTTTTCCAAACACCGCATGGCTCCTAACAGCCCTGTCCTGTCCTGTCCTGTCCTGTCCTGTCCTGCCTTGACCTTGGCTGTGTTATTTTTCACTTCCCTGTTCAGAGCTCAGCCACACTTTCCAAATGTCATGAATCATCAGCACAGAGCAACGGCCACTTAGCGAGGCAGGAAACCACTGCACGCCAGGCCTGGACAGAGCAGTTCCCTGCACTGGCCTCTCCTGCCCCCTGCTCACTGGGACACGAGGCCACAGTGGAGGTCCTGGGGACGATTGCACCGTGCAGGCTCAACCCCTTCACCAGCAGCCCTTACACTGGGCAGCATCTCGCCAGTTCAGCCTCCCCTGCCTGAGCTGGCTAAAGTGAAACTGGTATCTCCCAGTGCCAGAGGGAGGGAAACAGGCCAGCTGTTAGAAAGACTGGATCCGGTAGGCAGCAGAGCTGTCAAGCGGACTTGGGGCTTCCTCTTGCAGCCTTGCAATTATGAACGGAGGTCAACTCTGTCATCCAAGCCCCTGTGGACCAGACCATGTGCCCTCTGGATAACATTCAGCAAGTTCCCAAAAAGTGGTCACCAGTCAAGCCCATAAATCAATCAACAATGGGGACTGAGGAAACAGCTTAGTCAGTAAAAGTGCCAACAAGCTTGGGGACCCAAGTTCAAAGCCCCGGAGCCCACATAAGATGTAAGTGTAAACCGGGCGTGGTGGCGCACGCCTTTAATCCCAGCACTCGGGAGGCAGAGGCAGGCGGATCGCTGTGAGTTCAAGGCCAGCCTGGACTACAAAGTGAGTCCAGGACAGCCAAGGCTACACAGAGAAACCCTGTCTCAAAAAACCAAACCAAACAAACAAACAAACAAAAAAGAAGTGTAGCACGGCCCTGGGGTCTGGCAGAGACCGGAAGATTCTGTGAGCTCCAAGTGCAATGAGAGACCCTGTCTCAAAAAATAAGGTGGAGGGATGATTGACGAGGACACACACCAGTTCGGGGCCTTTTCTCCGCTGTACAAATGCGTACACATACAGTCATGCTAAAAACAAAAATGGCATGAATGTGAAGTTTTCCTGACAGGTCACATCTGTCTGAGATAGACCTCCTGTTCCCACGGTCTAGACTCTGTCATTGTTCTGAGTTTTAATAGCTGAACCACACATGCCTATACTCTCTTAAGTAGCCCCCTTGTGGCAGCTGGATGGATCAGGACGGATGACCAGGGTCAAGGGCGGGGGAGACAGCCATGGCAGAGCTTTCTCCTCAAGTGCCAAATATCCAATACGGTAATCAAATCCCAGATTGCAGACATTGGGGAACTAACTAAATTAGCCATCACAGACCACGGTGCTGGGTAACCAAACAGATCCAAATGTCTTGAAAACATATAAATCATAACACTGTAGCTCTTCAAGTCAGGAAACGAATCTCAGACCCTTAGAGATAATAGAAAGGCTGCCTAAAAACAAAACAAAACAACCTGTTCCTGGGGCTGGAGACAAAGATCAGTGGCTAAAAGTACTGGTGGCTCTTGTAGAATACCCAAATTTGATTCCTAAGGCCCACAGAGAGGCTCACAACCATCTATAAGTCCACTAACCATCAAAGGTACCCGGCATGTACATGGTCCACATACACATGAAGACAAAAAACAAAAAAGAAAAAAAAACAAAACAAAACTCATACACATAAGATAAAAATAAATCTCCTGGCAGCATCAAGCCTACCTCAAAAAGGATGATGAGCATCAAGGAACCTCCTTATAGAGTTGGCTTCAAATGTGGCAAGCCAGCCACTGGGAAAAATGTCCTCGTTTCTGCCACAGACAATATTCTGCCTAAAAAATGGGCAAGCTTAGATGCAGGCAGAGTCAATGGCCAAACTCTGCCAAGACAGGGTAAGCAAGTCCTCAATAGTTCCTGCTTCACAAATATGTCTGTCTGATATACTGGACCAGAGGGCTGAAGAAGATGCTCCAACATTATAGAGAGTTTTGGGTGACTGTTCAGGCAGCAAACTGTCTGTGTCATCTTCTCATTTTGAAAGCTGCTTACCTGTACTTCCCGTATACTCAGGTAATTAATTTTATTCCTTCTCAAGTCTCTGGTGGGGTTGAAGACCAGATAGTTTAGTTTAACAATTAAGCTTGGGCTGGAAAGATGGCTCAGAGGGTAAGAGCACTGCCTGCTCTTCCAAAGGTCTTGAGTTCAATTCCCAGCAACCACATGGTGGCTCACAACCATCTATAATGAGATCTGGTACCCTCTTCTGGTGTGCAGGTGTACATGCAGGTACAACACTCTACCCATAATAAATAAATCTTTTTTTAAAAAATTAAGCTTAGTTGTTTTGGGGCTGAGATATTTTTAGATCTAGATAGATGTTTTAAGTTAATAAAAATATGACAGATATTGATTTACATTCAGAATTTTAGACTCACCAAGATAGGAAAGATGCTCTCTTCAAGGTTGCCAAATCAAATAGCCAAAACACTATGAATGTAAATTTTACATAAATCCTGATTGCTTCATGGCTCTTCTTGCTGTAGGAAGTTTATTGTATATATGTGTAATAATGTAAATTTGTATGTAAAAAATAAAAAGATTTTGTCCTTCAAAAAAAGATAAAAATAAATCATTTAAAAAAAAAATCTGATAGCTCATCAAACATCGTGGAGAACCGAGGTCCAAGAAAGTGAAATGGCTTGTTGAAGTCATGTGATGTAAAGTGACAGAGCCAAGAGTGCTCCCATCTCCTGGTTGGTAATTCAAGGTTGTTTCTATTTATCATAACAGTCATTGCAGTGGGAAGGTGTGGGAGTCAAATCGGATGTCCTTCGTGTCCTCTGAAGCTCCAAGCCTGTGAGAGAGGGTCTACTGAGTTACCTGACATTCTCAGTCAGAAAGTCACAAACTTCTTCAACAGGAGTTATGAATATAGCTACCACCATATTTTCAAGGGAGTCCTTTACACAGGAAAAACTAAGAATCAATAAATTAAGAGACTGGTTGTCACAATTTTTTTTTTAAGCTCTAGAGAACAAATTTGGGAGAAGGATGACTTTGGATGCATAGTCTGTGCATACTCAGTTCTGACCTTGTACTGTAAAAACAGTATTGATGTACATAAGCAAACACAGTCTGTACCAATAAAACTTTATTAACAACATGCCGTAGGCTCAGTCTAGCTCAGGCAGTCATTTGCCCTGAACTTATACGCCTGGTTGGCTGCTTTCCCATCGCCTCAGATCCTGTAGATATCGGTGAGTGAACGGTCACCCCGTTCCTGCCCTGGATCCAGCCCTCAAGCGGGAACAACCAAGGGTGAGCAGTGCAAGAAAGAATTTGTTTCGCTTTTCCATTAAACGGTGACAAGTTCTTTGAATTTCTAATTGGAAACTTTCACACATCACTTGAGGTTGCTGCAACTCACTTCCTGCCACCCTCTTACTGTGTATTTTGAGCAAAACTGCGGCGAAGACCAAGGCTGCCCTATGGCCTCTGGCGGTTGTCTGGAGTGCACTGTCCTGACTCATGGGTACAAAGACCACAATAGAGCTACTGGTACATTCTTTCCCCTCCTCATAAAGTTCTGACTGCCTTCACAACTTGGGGCCTAAACTAGGAGCTCCCGACCGAACACTGCCGGGGAGGAGTTCAGCTTCTCCTTTCGTGAGTTAGGACTTTGAACCTAGCAGTACGGTACGCGCTCTCATATTGCCCCCCTGTCCCACAGGAGCCCCCTCTACCCCAAGAGTTGCTCCCTTAGGCCATCAGCCTTTCTGAGAAGTCACCCACTGCACTGTTGACGAAGAGAGGGTGAAGCAGGGCAGCCTCCCCCAAGCTCCACCCAGCTGTAGCCAGTGGCATCTGAATCTTCCGACTCTTCCCTGAGGTTAAGGTTAAGGCTTGAGAAGAGGCTATGGCTGCTTCTCTGTGCTGTTGCCCACCCACGTTCACACTTAAACACCGGGGCGTCTACCAACACGCATCCCTCAAGCATCCTCCCAGTGAGATGGGACGCAGGGAGATGAAGCGGGATGCTGAGGCTGTGGGCTGCGGCCTGTTTCCCCCACCACGTCTCCTACCACGGCACATTTACATCTCCGCACCTTCCAGGGCACTGAGGCCAACCCTCTCTTTCTCTTTTCTCGTTCTATCAGGACGCTTTTCTCAGGCTTCCCATGGAAGGGGAAAAAAAAAAGTCTCAGAGCAGGCCACTTCCTGTTTTTTGTTTTGTTTTGTTTTGTTTTGTTTTGTTTTGTTTTGTTTTTCTCCTGCCCTACTGGTGTACCCTTCGACCTTCTGTCCTGAACTGAGAACAAGCCACAGGCACGTGTCCCAGCGCCAAGCAGCTGGCTCAGCAACTAGAAAAGGAAAGACCCAGCAGGTCCTGCTCATGCCTGTGGGCTGAGACAATGGCTTCTCTCAAGTCCCGAGTCATTGCCTCATCTTAAAAAAAAAAAAAGCGGGCGGGGGGGGGGGGGGGCTCAGGGGGATGGGTGCAGGAATCTAGAAGGATCTATAGACTGGCTGCTTCAGTGGCACAGCCTCTAGTTGGTAGGCCGTGCCCCCGTAAGCAACCCTGAGGAAACTTCACCTCCCACCAAATAGAAAGATGAGACAAGTGAAAAGAAGCCTAGCTGGCCAAAGGAAGGGACTCCTTGGGGAAGGGAGGGGGATGAGAGAGGGCAATGGAGGTGACTGTGTACTAAACATGAGGGGCTGGAGGGATGGATCCCCAGTTAAGCACACTGCTCCTGCAGTGGGCCAGAGTCCAGTTCCCAGCACCCACACGGAAGCTCACAACCCTCTGTGACGCCAGCTCCAGGGGACCCAATGCCCTCTCCTGGCCTCTTGGAGCACTGCACTCACGTGTGCACATGAACTCACACAGGTTCACGTGCATGTAAGTTAAAAATAAATAAATAATCCTTAAAAGGTAAACTAAGAAGGTAATGAAGCCAGTTAACGTAGGAAATTAACATGTGATAGTTTTAGAAAGTTTCTAAAAAGCAGCCCAGAAGAAAAAAGATTTGGTTTTGGGCATACCCACTCACACTGAGTCCTCACTTGGGGCACACCCACTCACACTGAATCCTGACACTTCACGTTTAGTGCGATCTCTCTCTCTCTCTTTTTTTTTTTTTTTAACTTTTTTTAATTAAATATTTTTACATATGCATTTCTATTACTACACATATATACAATCAACTACCTACAGCAAGAGGAACCACGAAACAGTCTTGGTGCAGTCTCTCCTCCTTCGCTTGCCCCACTGGCTCTGGCAGGAACGCTCCATTTCTTCTTATCTGTGCCACTCGTCCCCTTAGGCTGGCCCTGCATTCTTGACGTGTTTGGAATCAGCAGGCAGGTGGCCAGGGATCACATCCAGAAGGCCTGCTCGGGCCGCAGAATAGATTCTTTGCTTTGTTCCTTCCACACCTGCTCCAGGCACTGCACGGACCACAGAAAACACACCAGCAAAGCCAAGGACACCCCTCCTTTCCCGCACCCCCCCCCCATGGGCAGAAACTCTTGCTGTGCTGCCCAGGAAACCCCAGAGGGAGCAGGTAAAACAGTCAGCCCATGAGGGTTAACCAACATCCATTACATGGGGGGATTTCCAGCAAAGGCCAGCAAACACTGAAGGCCTGCTCTGCGGGGAGGGTCTGCCTTCCCTGGGCTGGACTCCGTAAGGATAGCGAGCTTTGCTGTTGGCGGCATCTGCCTTGCATTGTCCTGCTGGAAACAGCCCATCCCATTCTGCCCTTTTCGTGGAAAGTTCCCAGTACAGTTTTTGTTCATAGTCTCCTGAGGCAGCCCTCAATAACACAGTAAACATCTAGGGGAAGAGAGGGAGGGAGGGTGCTCTCCGGAGATGACAGAATCAGCTACACAGAGTCACCGCTGCCAGGGGACACTTCTGGCCTCAGAAACCGCGGCCATGCGCGCACTGTGTAGGGTGGGACCTTTGCAGAAACAGGTCAGGCCTGTGCATACCAGAGGGGCAAAGTCGGGTTCCCATAGGCCAAAGAGACTGATTTATTCTGTTAATAATAGCAAAGGCCTTAGCTTTCCACCTTAAATTGTATAAATGTCACCGGGAAAAACAAAACAAAACGTTATCCTTGGTTGAAAACACTGTCAGTCTTTTAAAAAGTCAACTGGAGACAAAACAGACAGCCCTTGGGGTGGGGGGTGGGGGGGGCAGGGGAACCTTCTACAAGTGGGATAGCTGAAGCTGACCGGCCACAAAAGCCACTCCAGCATCCGCTTGCCTTACAGAGTAGCTGAGTCAGAGAGCGCAGGAGAAACGGCCTTGGCCCTCCAGGTTTCTTTTGCTGGTAACCAAATCTGCACCCAAGAAAGACAAGGAAGAGGAGAGAATTCACTGGAGAGATGGCTCAGTGGTTAAGAACACTGGCTGCTCTTGCAGAGGTCGAGGGCTCGATCCCAGCACCCACACAGCCGCTCACAACCATCTGATGTTCCGGGGATCTGACGCCCTCTTCTGGCCTCCCTGGGCACTGAACACATGTAGTGCACATAACACAGATGAAGGCAAAACGCCTAAACACATAAAATATAAATAGGTAAATATGTTTAAAATGCATTTAAGTATAAAACTCGTTGCTCTGGCTTTTTTTTACCCCCAAAGAAGCACTGGTCGAATGGTGCAAATGTGGAAGCAACCCGGTGTCCATCTTTGAGGAATGTGTAAGCAAAGCACAGGTGGACATCTTGTAGAGTCTTGTTCGGCCCTCAAAAGGAAAGACGTCTGACACCTGCTACCACATAGATGGACACTGAGGACATTGCCCAAGTGAAATAAGCCAGACATGAAGGGAAAGAACAGTGTCATTCTGCTTATGCAGGGGACCAAAAATAGTCAAATTCACAGAGACAGGGAGTAGAAAGGTGGTTTCCTGGACTGGCAGGGGAGGGGGAGGGTTGTTTCAGGGGTACAGTTTTTCGGTTTTGCTAAATGAAAAGGTTCTAGAGATGACTGGCAATGTGAACGCTCACCACTCTGAGAAGTGCCGGCCCGGCAGGGTCTGTGTCCCATCTTACCTTTCCACAATTAAGAATGACTGCAGATTAACCTTTCTGAATGATCCTGGGATAAAGATGGAGCACTGGCTAGGTGTGGCCCTCCTGCAGTGTGGTCACAGCCTCAGTGCGAGATCCACTGGTGGGCTTGCAGTGACAGCCCAATCACGGTGTGGAAGCCACACACCTACTTTGCTCCTTCAGCAGGAGGCCGGTCCCCCTTCCATCTCCAACTTCCATGGGGGCTGGGAGGGTGCAGCTCTCTGTGTGGGGGGGGACAGTTCTCTGTGCTGTGGGGGGGACAGCTCTCTGTGCTGTGGGGGGACAGCTGTCTGTGCTGTGGGGGGATCTGTGTTTGGGAGCATGGCTCTCTGTCCTGGAGGGAACTGCTCTCTGTGCTGGTCAGGGTAGATATCTGTTTGATTTTCTCAACAGTGAAGGGCACGGAAGCCAAGCAGGCAACTCAGGATTTATGGAGTCTGCTCCCTGCCGAAAGCTCCTGTAGAGTTGAGCATCCTGACCACTGCGTGCTGATGAGCTGTAGGCTCAGTGAAAACCAGAGCAGAAGGCTGCCAGGCAGCCAGAGCTGGGGTTCAGGGCCCGCTGGTCTTTTGGGGTGAAGTGGTCTTGACTTAAATATCTCCGGGGATTGAGGCAAGGCAGCAGGCTTCAGAGGTGGGAGCAATAGCATTTGTTCCCGCCACAGGGCCTTTGTACACGGTCTTCCCTCTCAGCTGCGACCTCTTTGGCCTCAGAAGCAGCCAGCCCTTTCCACGCTTGGATCTTGGACTTTCGCTCTCCAGGCCTGAGACGATAAACATCTGCTGTTTAAGCGGCTCAGTCCTAGTGCTTCCTCCCTTCAGCCACACCAGGAAATAAACGCTGAGGGGTGACTGAAGGGAAGAAGGAGGTAGTGCTGGCAGAGGTCTGTGGGTGCTGGCTGAGGTACAGCCAGTGGCTTGCTAACACCAGCCACAGTCTTCGCTTGGATTGTCAAGGGTTGGAATTTAATGGAGGAGAAGCTCAAGAGAACTCCCCAGAACCAGGGTGGAAAAGGTGTTGCTACCTGGGAAGCGGAGGGGCCAAAGATGAGAAGCGGGGTCAGGGAGGGGCCGCGGCCTTGGTTCTGTCTGAGCGAACGGTGCCTGCAGGGCCTCCAGGAAATCACCTCTGTCAGTGCCCCTGAGGTTAGCTGAGTTGGGGACAGGCACCTGGAATGTGGATGACACCGTCCCACAGACTAAGGGCCTGAGTAGGACAGAGAGGCAAGGCACCAGCTGGTGCACAGGTGTTCTTTCTCTCTGCCTGCCTCCCAGTTGCCGCAGTGGCAACACCCCGTGTGTGGCTTGGATTCTCTGAATCCACCGAGTAAAAACGAATCTTTTCGTCCCTTCAGGCGTTTAGTCAGGTACCTGATCGCAGTGACAATATGTGACTTGATGTGGCCCTAGGATCTAAAACTAAGACACCTTG
The DNA here is from genome assembly GCA_907169655.1 of Acomys percivali. Taxonomy (NCBI): domain Eukaryota; kingdom Metazoa; phylum Chordata; class Mammalia; order Rodentia; family Muridae; genus Acomys; species Acomys percivali. The sequence goes on along the minus strand of OU015753.1, from coordinate 1,864,524 downwards.
AATATGATTCCCTCAGAAAGGGCTGAATATACCCAAAGGGTGCAGGGTTTTAAAAATAAAAATAAAAACAAGCAGGGTAGAATTGGGGAGGTGGCTCAGCCGGTCATCGCTTGCATTGCAACACGAGTTCGATTCCTATTAAAAAAAACAAAACAAAAACAAAAACCTTGAGCTTGGCGGCACGCAATCATAATTCAGCCCAGAAGACCCACCATGCTCCCTCTAATTCCTCTATGTGGTGGTTTGGATGAAAATGCCCACACAAAGGCTCATGGGATGTGGCAGTATTAGGAAGGGGTGGCCTCATTGGAGGAAATGTGTCACCGGGGGTGGGCCTTAAGGTTTCTAATGCTCAAGGCAGACCCAGCCTCTCTTCCTGCTGCCTGCTGACCTAGAACTCCCAGCTACCTCTCCAGCACCAGGTCTGCCTGTGCGCCACCACGCTTCCTGCCGTGACGCTACAGACTAAACCCCTGAACTGTAAGCCGCCCCAGTTAACTGCTTCCCTTTGTATGAGTTGCCCTGGCCACAGCTTCTCTTCACAGCAACAGAACGCTGACTACAGCACACTACCATCGGGTTAACTCACACAATCTATGCCCTTGTGGCCTCAGGCAGCCTGGGGGACATCTCTGAGCAGGTTGATCTGACCGCCCGCCCCCAGGGCGTGTGTGCAAGCAGGTTCAGGGAAGAACAGAGCCTGGAAACCAGCTCAGTTGGCTGAGTTCCCATGTGACACATGTGAAGACCTCGGTTTGGTGCCTAGTACTGCATAGGCCATGGCACACATGTGAGCCAGCCTTGGCTTTGTGAGACACTGTGTGTGTGTGTGTGTGTGTGTTTGTGTGTGTGTTTGTGTGTGTGTGTTTGTGTGTGTGTGTTTGTGTGTGTGTGTGTTTGTGTGTGTGTGTTTGTGTGTGTGTGTGTGTTTGTGTGCGCGTGCGCGCGAGTGCACGCATACATAAAATCAAAGTGAACAGAAGTATTCCGTCCCCAGTCACCTGTCACCACATCCTGAGGTGAGTCCACCTTTCTTTTTGGCTTCCCAGCCACACCTGAATCAGATGAAGACCAAGGAGACCAGCAGGGCCACCTCCGAGATCTTTCCACACAGCAGGTCCCTCCTTGGCAGTGACATCTCTGTCTCTTCTCTTGTCCTCCATATTGTCCCTGCAGACTAGAACAGTGGAAGGAGGCTGTGGCCTCTGATCAAGGACCCTAGGACCCATGTCCAGCTCCTATCGATAAGGTGGCTGACGGGAAAACACGTCACCCATATGGAGTAAACTTGTGAGGGGCCAAGAGGGCGGACAACTTACAGAAACTCACAGGGGGGTCCTTGGGGACCTTGTACAGTGTCTGCATGTGGGAGGAGGATGCCCGAGAGACTGAAATAGCAACATCCCCCTCAGGCTAACATTTCTGACATTCCAAAGATGACCAGGGTGCAGCTGTCCCTCCACAGTTGTCCCCACAGGAGTGGCACCTCAGGCGTCAGCTGTCTCAAAGCCTGTACGCATCTAGATCTTCGGAAACAGGAGGCCCTGTCCCTGCAGGCTGGCGCCTGGCTGCCCTGGGATGAGCCCTGGGTCTTGTGTCCTGCCTCCTCCACTTCCTGGATGTTACAGCGGTCAAGAACTCTGTGGGTGAGGCCAGGAGCTGGAGGTGCCCCCGGCCCCCAGATATTGTCGCCATGCAGCAGCCTTTATTTGCACCACATCACACCATGGCCTGTTAGGTTCCGCTCCCCCAACACCTCTAATTCCCCCACCAGAGTGACATGAACTGCCACTGACTCTGTGCAGCGCTCAATGCACGTAAAGCCCAGCTTCCTCCCACCTGCCAGCCTTGCCTCTGATCCCAGCCTGCGGGCACTCGGCAGAGTCTCTGACGCTTTCCTTGGCTTACAAGGAAAAGGAGCTGTCTTAGGGTTTTCTGTTGCTGTAATGGAATACCCTGACCAAAAAAAAAAAGCAAGCAGGGGAGGAAGGGGTTAATTTGCCTTGCACTCCAGATCATAGTTTATCCTCGCAGGAAATCAAGACAGGAACTCACAACAGGGCAGGCACGCGGAGCAGGAGCTGATGCAGAGGCCATGGAGGGTGCTGCTCGCCGGTTTGCCCCGCACGGCTTGCTCAGCCGGATGTCTTATAGAACCCAGGACCACCTGCCCAGGGACGACACCACCAACCGTGGGCTGGGCCCTCTTGCACTAATCACTAAGTAAGAAGATGCCTCGCAGCCGGATCTCATGGAGGCATTTCCTCAACTGAGGCTCCTTCCTCTCTGATGACTCTAGCTTGTGTCAAGTTGACACACAAAGGCAGCCATTGGGCAACTTTGCACGACAAATGGGACAGCTGAAACTTCCGGTTCCTTACTCAGAGGCCCGCTCCCTTGGGCCTTTGTTCTTCATGCAGCTCCTCCACCTCCCTCCCAAAGCGTCTCTGACAAGCCAGATGCACTGGTACTCGGGGAAACAAAGGCAGGAGGATCATCCCAGGCTCAAGACTAGCCTGGGCTACATAGTGAAACCCCGTTCCAAAAACAGCAAACAACAGCAAAAACCAACCATCCAAAAGTAACCTGAGGTAGCCAGATACTAACCAATTAGTGTGTAAGGTCTTGTTCATTATAATTTGTGTGTGAATGTGTATGTGTGTATGAATGTGTATGTGTGTGTGTTTGTGTGTATATGTGTGTGTAGTGTGTGTATGTGTATGTATGTGTGTGTGCTTGTATGTGTATGTGTGTGTATGTGTGAATGTGTGTATGTGTATGTATGTGTGTGTAGTATGTGTATGTGTGTGTATGTGTGTGTGTATGTGTGTGTGTGCTTGTATGTATATGTGTGTGTATGTGTGAATGTATGTATGTGCATATATGTATGTGTGTGTGCATGTGTGTGTTTGTGTGTATGTGTGTGAATGTGTGTGCATTCAATGTGAACAACTTGCAGGAGTCAGTTCTCTCCTCCCTCCATGTGAGTCCCAGGAATCAAACTCAAGCCCTTAGCCTTGGTGGCAAGGGTCTTAGCCACAAAGCCATCTCATAGAGGCCCCCTCCCCCACAACCCCTAGTTGTTAAACCCGGCAGACTAGCTTGTGCCTACAACCGCAGCAACTCTGGAAACTGAGGCAGGAAGATCGTTTTCTTAGGTCCATCCTGAGCTATATAGTAACTTCGAGGCCAGTTTAGGCTACAGAGTGAGATCCTAGCTCGTAAAATAAAAAGGGGAAACATCCTTCGTTAAACAAGCTCTTTGCCAGAGAGTGGTTCAAATTTATTGTCTTCAGAGTCTGCACGAGGCCCCTCCAGGATGCTCCGAGGGGCCCAAGACCACCCTTTACAGACCTGACATACCTGCTTTCATGGGCTAAATGTCCTTCTCTGCCTGATGCCGTTGAATTGAGTTTCCAGGAGGCCCATGGTGCCAGATGAGCCCTGGTCCTGTTTAACCTTAGCGTGAGGCACCAGATGAAGGGCAGCCCTCAGAGCTCCCCTAGTGGTCTCCAGTTAGTAGCCGCCTCCTCATTGGAGCCTCACCAGACCTTGATGACGTGGGCCACGCCACAGGATAGTCAACCCTTGGGGGCGGGAAAGAGTGCCAGAAGCCACAGAGCTAATGGACAGCAGGCCTGGCGCCCGCAGCCTGGCCTCCTGACTCCGAGGCCATTGCTCTGTTCTGTAGCCCACACTTCCACCATGTGGGTCTACATGGCGTGAACACCACCGCCTGCCGAAGCCAGAGCACGTGGAGTGGACTTGTGGGTGCACCTGAAGAGCGCAAAGGGCAGGAGCGCCAGCTCTCCCTCCTGCTGGCTGGATCACTGCACACCCAGCTGGAGTGTCAGATGCCCTCCTCACAGGCTCATGTGTCTGAAGTCTTGGTCTACTGCTAGTGGTGGTGATGTTTTGTGAGCCTAGCAGAGGAAGTGGGTCCCTGGGGACAGGCCTTGCCGTTTGTAGTCCAGCCCTACGTCCCTACTCTGGGCCCACCCCTGCCCTTTGGTCAGCTGAGATGTGTGCAAGCCATCTGATGCCGCTGCCTTCATCCTTCTCCTGCTGTGATCAACAGCACCCTCAAGCCAGGAGCTGAAACCAGACCCTCCCTCCGTCCTGTTTCTTCGAGCAACAGAAAAGGTGGCTGAGACCTCGGCTTCCGAGAAGCTCCTTGTGCTCCGCTTCTCTGACTTCTTTGATTCCAGGCTGAGGACTCTGCTGGCTGCAGGGTGCTGTCCCTGCACGCTGGACCGGCAACGTTCAATATTCACAGGGAGGCCCAGCACCACCTTCCCACACTCACATCTCCACCCCCAAAAGCAGCGAACATAAGCATTAACAGCGTAAGCCAGCCTGAGTGTGCACACGGGGGGCTTCTTTGGCTTGTGCACAGAGCAGGGGCATCCTCCACACTGCCTGAAGGTGATTGTCCAAGGAGGGATTCAGGTGTCCCTGTCTCCTCAGGGCCAGAAACTGCCTGGATCACCGGCTAGCGCTGCCATGCTTCACCTGCAGGGGTCTCTGCTGCGGCTCACACCCTGAAACCTACACACTTGTCAAAACCCTGACATCCCTGCCACACAGAAACACACACACCGTATAGGCTCTCAGAGCACACGGGTTTTCTTAGGAGGATGAAAAGGGGGCCCAGATCAGTCTGTGGCAAATTAAACAGTTCTGCCAAGTATTAATTAGAGAGGAAAAAAGAAGTGTGGGGAGAGCAAAGAGTCATAAAAAAAACAGAAGAGGGAAAAAAACCAAATCGTTGTTTTGGCCACTTGTGTTTCTTTGCTCTCAGGAGCACTACTCATGTCTGCCTTATAGCTCACGGTGACTGTCGGCTGGAGCCTACTGAGGAAAAAATAGAGGGTCTGGCGGGAAAGCTCCACCGGTGAGTGGACTGTAAGTTTAAGGACCTGAGTCTGAGCCCCAGGACCCACTCATCAGAGGCAGGGGTGGCAGCATGCATGTGTGAACCCAGCACTGAGAAGGTGGAAGCAGGCAGAGCCCAGGGCTTTCTGGCCAGGCAGCCTGGTGTGGTCAGTGAACTCCGGGGCAGTGAGAGGCACAGTGGCCTGAGATTCCCCCAAAACCAGGAGCAGAAATAAGTCCTCCTCCTCCTCCTCCTCCTCCTAAGTGTCTCTGCAGGGTTTCTGTCACAGCGATGAGGATAACACACGTCCTGCTTCAAGGGTTAAATCCTTGTGCGCTGCTGGTGGGATGTAAGCTGATACCACCCATCACTGTGGAAAACAACCTGAGCTGGAGCTCGGTGGCCTATGCCTGTAGTTACAGCATGTGGGAGGCAAAGGCAAGAGTGACAGGGGTTCAAGGCCAGCCTGGGCCACATGAGAGCCTATGGCAGATGTTTTCTGTTGTATATTTTACCATAATTTAACTTTCATTACCACTGTGTGTATAATGTGTATGTGTGTGGGCACATGCGCCGTGGCGTGCTATGTGGGCACAGGTGCCGTGGCATGCATGTGGAGGTCAGGGGATGATTCTGCAGTCAGTTCTCTTTTTCCATGTTTATATGGATTCAGGAGACCAGATTCAGGCCGTCAGGCTTATGTATCAAGCACCTCTAACAGCTGAACCGTCTTGTTTAAGCCAGGCCTTTACATTTTTTTTCTTTAATTCTTAACAATAGCTAGAGTCGGGCAGTGGTGGCACAGGCCTTTAATCCCAGAACTCGGGAGGCAAAAGTAGGCAGATCTCTGTGAGTTCAAGGCCAGCCTGGTCTACAGAGTGAGTTCCAGGACAGCCAAGGCTATGCAGAGGAACCCTGTCTCAAAACATACACACACACACACACACACACACACACACACACACACACACACACA
>OU015753.1:1814541-1829057 GCA_907169655.1 Acomys percivali | reverse complement strand
CAGGGCCCTAGTGTCTACACACACACACACACATACACACACACACAGGGCCCTAGTGTCTACACACACACACATACACATATACACACACAGGGCCCTAGTGTCTACACACACACACATACACAGGGCCCTAGTGTCTACACACATACACACACACACACACACACACACACATCACATGACCATCTGGATGAAAACGCACTTCCTCAAGCATCCATGCTGTGTATGTTACCCGCCCATTACTTAGCACCCAATTCTACAATCACACAGCCTGTCTTGATGTTGAAACACTTCAATACTCAAGTAAAAGTTGGACGTTATCATAGGCACGTATGTATGATGTGTGTGTGGTATAGACAGCGGTCAGCACTATCAAAACCATGAAAACAGAGCAGGCAAACTGTGGCTAATCTGATTTAAAAAAAAAAAAAAAAAGGCTCTGTCTCCTATGACAAACACCATCAAGTGCAGCAGCCAGCATAGCTTCTTTTTTTTTTTTAACATTTATTTATTATGTATACAGTAATACATCAGTATGCATCAGATCCCATTATAGATGGTTGTGAGCCACCATGTGGTTGCTGGGAATTGAACTCAGGACCTCTGGAAGAGCAGTCAGTGTTCTTAACCGCTGAGCCATCTCTCCAGCCCCCCAGCATAGCTTCTTGACAGAGAAGCAGCTCCCACCACATGCAGCCAAGTGAAAATGATTTTAGAGACCGACATTTGAGGCCATTTTGATCTTAAAGACTCAGGAATCAGCCAGGTGGTGGTGGTAGACACCTTTAATCCCAGCACTGGGGAGGCAGAGGCAGGCAGATCTCAGAGCTTGAAGCCAGTTTGGTCTACAAAGTGAGTCCAGGACAGCCAGGGCCACACAGAGAAACCCTGTCTTAGGGGAAAAAACAAAAAACAAAAAAACAAAAACCAAACCAATCAAACCCCTCAGAAATCAAAGTGATCATGTGACCAGCTGGTGAGTTACAGAAGTGTCAGTATGGGGGTTGAACTCAACTTGGGAGGGGCTCGAGCGAGGTGATGGGTGTGCTTTTAACCCATCACTCCATGGGAACAAGCTTCTTAAGGAGATGAAGGCGGGGCTGGAGAGATGGCTTAGCTGTCAAGTGCACTTGCGGCTCTTACAAAGGATCCAAGTTCCTTACAGTTCACAACTATCCGTAACTCCATTTCGCAGGGATATGATGCCCTCTCCTGCCTCTGTGAGTAATGCACACACATAGTGCACATACGTGTAGACGAACAACACCTAACAATAAATAATAAATTTTTTAAAAAGAAGACATAAACTGTGTCCATCACACAAACACCCACCTGCAAAATAAAGCTCCTAAATAAAAGACCTGGAGCTCAGGTGCCGCCACCCTGGGCTTGTGCTTGGGACAAATCACAAGAAGGTGACACAGGGTGTCGTGAGGCATAAATGACGCGGCCCATGGGATAGCAATGCTTGGCCTTGATGTTTGTGGCGAACAATCCCCCAATCCCCACGCACCTGGCACTTGTGCAAGGGACAGAGCTAGGAAGGGGGAAGGGCCTGGCAGAAACCCCAAGATTGAACATGAAAGATGCCAGCCTGCAGAGGAGTGTGGGAAATCCTTCCTTACCTGGGACTGTCCTAAGAAGCACCCACGAGAAAACCTGCTGTCCGCACACGGGAGAGTTAGACATTACATAATGACCTAAAAGGAGCCGGGGGTCATATGACCCAGTGCTTTCTGGGCTCTCTCCCTGCTCACCGTCTCACTCCGGTCTCACTGTGGAACCTCCGCTCGCCTGGAACTCGCTATGTAGAGCAGGCTGGTCTTGAACTCTGCCTGCTTCTGCCTTTCATTCATATATATATACAGAGAGAGGTGGAGCAGCGGGGCGGGGGGGGGGGGGGGGGGGAGGGGGGGGGGGGGTAAAGAGAGAGATTTGTTTTAGCCGGGCGCGGTGGCGCACGCCTTTAATCCCAGCACTCGGGGAGGCAGAGGCAGGCGGATGGCTGTGAATTCGAGGACGGCCTGGTCTACAAAGCGAGTCCAGGACAGCCAAGGCTACCACAGAGAGACCATGTCTCGAAAAACCAAACCAAACAAACAAACAAACAAAGGATTTGTTTTATGTATGTGGAATGTTTTGCCTGCCTGTGTACCCGGTGAACCATGTGGATGCAGTGCCCACAGAGGCCAGAAGAGGGCGTCAGTTAGACCCTGGTCTTCTGAACTGCAGCAGATGCTCTTGACCACTGGGCTCTCTCTCCCGCCCCGTTTTTCTTTTTATCATAAGTTTTCTCTATTTCTTTTTCTAATCACATGTCCCCGTGTAATCATTTGGTTTTGGACACAAAAGCCCGGAACCGAGTCCCCTGATGCTCGGGACTTCCCTGCGGTCTCTCTGACCTCCAAACCTAACTGCAAAGGTCTGACTGACTCTTTCTCCATCTCCCAATGCTGGTGGCCAAGCCAGGATTTTTGAGTTTGTTTCTCCTTTTTTTTTTTTTATCTCTCAAACTTTAACAAAATTGTTCTTTACATCATTTAATTTTTTTTTTATTACATTTTCAAACTGGTTTCATGCGTACATGCATGTGGGCCCATGTGTGTAGCTCAGAGGATAACTTCCGGAAATTGGTTCTCTGCTTTTACCACATGGGGCCCGGGGGATGAACTCAGGTCATCGGGCTTGGCAGAAAGTGCCTTCACCCACTGGGGCACCTTGCAAGCCTCATAAAATCTTCTACGAGCCCCAAAGAGGGAGCCCCGATGTCTCAGTAACGGGGGTGGGGTGGGGTGGGGTGGGCTGCTTGTCACTTGGTACCAGTGATGAGCTGGTCCTTCAGTGAGTCAGTCACACAAGCCTTCGGGTTGAAGTTTAATGTGGGAAGACGATGGAGGCCATGCTCCGTGGGCTGCCGAACACAGGCACCTGGAGATCTGCGGTGGAGGCAGGGTCTCCGCGTGCGCGGCCCAGACTCTGACTGCAGGGGTCTCCGAAAACATGATCCCTTAGCAGGGCAGCTGGAGGCTTGGGGGAGGGAAGGAAGAAGGTCTGGGGACCAGGGAGGGGGAGGTTGTAAGGACCTGTAGCTAAAAAGGCAGGAGGTGGTGTGGCGGGGGGGGGGGGGGGCAAAGCAGGGAGTTCAGCATCCAGCCTCTGGGTCCTGGCTCCCTTGACGGTCCCTGCATCTTACAGTCAAGAGGAAGCCGGACAAAGGGGAAGCCGTCCCGTGAAGAAAGCACACTTGTCCCAACAAGTCGCTCACTGGAGCACCTGACAGGGAAGGGCCAGGAGCCCAGGCTGACATACCACAGTCCCCAGGTTCTGAGTCAGGGAAGGGGCATGCTCCACTCAGGCCGGTGCTCCACCTCTCCCAAAACAAGCCACGCTTTTCTCATTCCCACGCTCCAGGGTTGGGAGGCAGGTGTGGTCCAGCGGGGCAGGCTGACATCAGTGCAAAACACATTCCTGGCTCCCTCCATTCCTACGGCACGTGCAGTTTCTGAGGGTGAGTTACTCCTGACCTCTTGGCCGGTCCTGTTGACTCACCCACAATCCCACTCCTTTACCAGACGGCACTGTAGCAACCTTCTGCTCAACCCCAGCAGGGGTCTGCAGGACACCAGGAAGTCCTCTCTACAGGCGCTTCAGCTACTGCTAGGCAAGATGGCCCTTACATGGCATTCACTCACGTGTGCTCTGGGCCTCCTGGTCCCATCTCCACCCCAGCTGCTTCCCTACACCCAAACATCGATCATTCGTCCAAAGGATACAAAGATATAGGTGTCCTCTGTCCCCAGGATGTGAACCTACGGCCTATATCGGGAGAGATTTCGTCCCTCATGGAACTTGCCTCTCTCTGTGAGAAGAAACACCAGGCGCGAGCAACCGAATCAACACCTCAGATCACGTTAGCGCGAAGCACTGTGAATCACAGCGAGAATGGGGGAGGAAAAGCTGGCGGGCACGAGTGACATGAGGGTTGCGGGAACAGCTCAGGGCTGAGGCTAAGAGCCCAAGGGGCAGCCATGAAACAGCACTGCCAGTTAGGGACCAAGTGGGTAACTTCATGAACCTGAGGAACATTTCATGTCCGAAAGGTGACAGCCACAAAGGCTCACAAAGGAGAGAGGCCATGTCTGAGGACGTTAACCTGTTCTCCTCAGGTAACGCTCCCATCGCAGGGTCCAGGAGCCCTCAGGCAGTGGTGGTCACCAGTCAGCTCCTGGCAATTCTTCTTTGAAGAAAAGCTGCAGAGCAGTCAGGTCCCCTCGCTCTGGCTCCTGACCTGACTGCCTTGAACCTTCTTCTTCCTGGAAATGTCCCTGCTTGCTGCCACATGGGACAAGCGCCAAGCCACACTGAGGAGTGGACTCAGGAGAGGCGCCTCCCTTCCCTCCTGAGTGTCACAGCTCCCCCACGCTTCCTACGATGACAAACAACCTTGATTCACGTTGATGAAGTAATGTCTTCTGGTCCCAACCTTCTCTCTCTCTCTCTCTCTCTCTCTCTCTCTCTCTCTCTCTCTCTCTCTCTCTCTCTCTCTCTCTCTCTCTTGCCCATGAGTCACGTCGCAACATAGCTCTGTGAGCACAGAACTGGTTCCCAGGGCTCAGAGAGTTGTAGCACCTCCCAGCTTACCAAACTCCTGGTCACACAATCTGTCCAGGTGCCTGGAACCACTCTGGCCCGATGCCACCAAAAGGCCTGACAACTGAGGCCTGGGAAAGCCTGCAGGCAAAAGCTGAGAGCTGGGTCTAATTTCCAGCTGTCCCCATGCTGTGTGACCCAGGGCTTGTCCTCTGCTCACTCCTGCTTCTAGACATTGCCAATAATAGTAGGAGGTGCTAGGACTCTCTCTCTCTCTCTCTCTCTCTCTCTCTCTCTCGTATTTTGGATAGAGCCCAGAGACATGCACATGCCGGGCAAGCACTCTACCACTGAGCAACATGGTCACAGAGGCCATAACTGCACCGTGGAAGAACCAGTCATAACAAGGGGACCTCTGAGTCTTTCTCCACAAAGGCCACCTGCTAAGAGCATTTCCAGTCTGCCAGCAAGCAAACCTCTACTTCAAATCGCACAGCCTCCCACTGAGACGCTGGGAAATCCCCCCACATGTGCACACAACACACGCACACCACACATGTGCTCACGACACATGCATTCATCTTCCGCCCCAAAATCATTGCCTGGAGGAGCAGAACTGGGGTGTGTGCTGCAGGGGGGTGGGGATGTGAGCTGGCCCTCCAGCCAGATAGGGCGGGTCAGCCCCAAGGTGGACCATGTGGACTCTTCTGATGTAGTTCTCTTTTTGAGACAGTCTCTCACGTGTACCCCAGCCACACATAGCTCACGTGTGAGCCTCCTGCCTCAGCCTCCCAATTACTGCACTGCACCCTGCTGCTTCCAAGAACCTACACAACGCAGGATGCCACTTGTGTGGTCAAAAAGAGCCTCTCAGATCACACACAGACACACACTCTTCTAGATGACACTGTTCAGAAGAAATTGCTACAGGCTTTGTACGTGTGTGTGTGTGTGTGTGTGTGTGTGAGAGAGAGAGAGAGAGAGACAGACAGACAGACAGACAGACAGACAGAGACAGAGACACAGAGAGACACAGAGAGAGAGAGATTGGGGGTGCACATGCCTGCATGGGTATATGCATGCAGTGTACATGTGTACATACCTGTGCATATATGAAAGCTAAGATACTGTTTTGAGTGTCAATCCTTAAGCACCATCTACCTTTTTTGCTCTCTCTCTCTCTCTCTCTTTCTCTCTCTCTCTTTCTCTCTCTCTCTCTCTCTCTCTCTCTCTCTCTCTCTCTCTCTCTCTCTCTCGCTCTGTTGCTCTCTCTCTCTGTCTGACCTGGAACTCACCAAGGAGAGACTGGCTGTCCAGAGAGCTTTGGGGGCCCAGCTTCCCCTGCCTTCCCCAGCACTGGGATTGTAAGTACACATCAGCGCACCCAGCTTTTATTACATGGGTTCTGGGGAATCAAACTCAGTTCCTTTACTTGCCTGAGCCCCAGCCCCAACTCTCCCTTCGCCTCCCTCTACACAGAATCGCCGCCCGTCTGCTCAATCTCAACCTACAGTTCTACCTTGCAGCCCAAATGAGTGCCCCCAAATCACCCCTTCTCCCCCTCACAGCCACACCTGTGAGCAAAGCCAGCCGAGGTGGCCTCCCAACAAAGCCTCTCCTGTCCCTGCACTCACAACCATACATGCCCGTGCCACCAGGGGCTTCACCGGGGCCCTGCTCACAGCCTGCAAGTCACCTCTCACCACCTGTAGGAGCAGCGATCATCACCTCTCTGGCCTTTGGACGGGTTACCCCCCTTTCCTTTCCAGAATGCCTCTGCTGTCCCTCCCCCTGGAAGCTGGCTTCTCAGGTCTGGCCCACCTTATCCTCCTCTGAGAGTCTGCCTGAAGCTTTTCCTTTATTCCTTCCCTCTGTTTCCTGTAGAGAGAGAAGCTGCGCATACATGCATGAGCCTAGGGTGTGCGTGAGCCTAACGTGTGAGAGCGTGGTCTATGTGCACGTGTGTTGAGGTGCCTGTGGTCATTCATTTGTGCAGAAACCACAGGACACCCCGTGTCCCTCTCTATCCCTCTTCACCTTCCTCTCCTGTGACAGGGTCTCTTGTCAGAACTAGGCAGCCTGCCTACAAACTGGACTAATCCTTCTGTCCAGCCCTGCACAGCAATAGAGCATAATCACCCATCGCTTTATACATGGGTACATGGGCTTGAAGTCAGACCCTTTTATACCATAAGCATCTCACCACTGTGCCATCTCCCCAGGACAATCTTATCCATTTGTGCCATCCTAACGGCATGCGCTACTCTCCAAAATGATCGCCCCCATAACTTTACATCAACTGGGTCTCCAACGAGCAACACAGCACAAGGCCGGGCCACACGTGACCCGTTCACCACCATATTCCCCAAGCCCAGAATCGTCCCTGAGACAGGATAAGCCCTCAGAATGTCACTGTTAACTCTCAGGAGCTTCAAGCAAACCAAGTAGGCCAGGGGACCCTGATGTCCTCGGTATCCAGTGTCAACACCGAGGGCTACAGGGAGGCCTCCTGGTGCAAACAGAGACGCTGTGCCTCTCCCACCTCTAGCCTCCTTCCTCATACGCCCTGTCCCACTGCGGGAACTGGTGACTGAGCACAGTTGGCCCCAGCCCTCTGCACTCAGGAGCTTAGGGCGGGAGAGTGCCTTCTCCCTCCCTCGGCTTCCCCGCCAGACCAGGCAGGCTTTCCAATTTCCCCATCTGAAAATAGACAAAGACTGCCTTGTCTCCCCACCTACTTCTCACGGTGTGAGGAAACAACTGTTTGCTCGGAAAACACTTTGAGCAACTTGGGGAAAGGTGCTACAGCTTGGATGGCGCCTGCTAGCTACACTTGATCCAGGCCAGAGGAGGCCAGGCCAGCCAGCCACATGGTTACCCACCGCCTGCCCCAGGGAAGGCGCGATGAAGCCCATTGGCCAGGCTCTCATCCCAGAATCTGCCCATGAGCTGTGCCCGACTTCAAGCTTTCCACAGAAAGCATGCTCCCCACAGCTGGACAGTGACGCCAAGCATGCTCTCCATAGCTGGACAGTGATGCCCAAACAGGCACCCTTCCCTTCCATCAGGGAGAGGAGCGTCAGGCCGAGTGTGCCGGCTGGTGTCCCTCACACACAGGAGGGTCTACACTACCATGCCAGGCTCTGCTTCGGGGATCTGGCAACAAAGGCAGTCAATCTTGGCTGCAAGCCTGGGACAGCCAGATCTGACCGGCAGGCACACAGGAACCCCTCACAGCCCCACAGCTCAGAGCAGGCAGTTATGGCAGTGGTCGCCTCGTTGCTACATCAACCATACTCCGGCCCCAAGAGGAGCTGACCCCAACATGAACGTCCCAGGGCTATCTGGGCCACGCCAGAGCCAAGAACACGGGAGAAGTAAGGCTCAGGCAGTGCGTGTCAGCTCATAGGCACATCTGCCCCTTGGTCCTTGGGACTGCTTCAGAATAAAAGTGACTCCTGCAGGTGGTGTGGACACACAGCTGGCAGGGCTCAGGATCGGATAGGAAGGGCTGCCAATCAGCGCGGCCTCTTCTTACTAATTATATTTACTGTCAAATGAAATGGGGAGAGAGGTCTTCTGAAGATAGCTCAGGAAAACGTCCTTTATTGTTACGAAGGTGAAATAATGTCTCCTGAGGTCGTCGGTGGCACTTATCACTACCTGGCAGTGGAAAACCTGAGGCACAGACGGCCACTGGTACATGCTGGCCCGGTGTCCCTTCAAAGCCACAGTCAGTGGACAGTGTGCTCCCTACAGAGAGAACAGACTCTGGCCTCAGAGCCCGGCTGAGTACTGTGTCCTGCATGGGGTGGGAACTGACCTCCGCCTCTGTACTGCCAGCCATGTTATTAATAACAATGCACCACAGTGTCACAAGTCACACACAGACACCCGGAAGCTCCAAATGGCCATCCCCGTGCAGACAAATGTGTTTGGGTCACGGCGAGTTGGACGGGGCGCTCACGCGTGAGGAAGCGGGTCTGTCACTGTCTGTGTGTCTGGTGCACACAGCTGTCTCAGGGCCTCCACTGCCTCTTCCTATGACCCATGGCCACCTGCCTCTCCTGCACGTCCACCCAGAAGGGGTACCCTGAGACTCCCATGAGGAGGGGCTTTTCCATCTGGAGGCAGTCACATTTCTTTTGTTTTGTCTCTTTCAGGAAGGCATCTCTGGCTTGGAAAAGGAAGAGGAGGGAATTTTTAAAATTCTAGTTTGCTTCCTGAGTCCTTTTCAAGTCGTCAGACGCTGGGGCCAGAGGACAGAGAGGTCTCCGGCAGACCTTGCGGGCAGAATGGGAGCAAGGGTTCTGTGCAAGCCATCTGCTGGACAGCTGACTCAGCAGTCAGATGGCGCTGAGGGACCCAGTGGGCAGCATCTGTCCCTTCTCACCCAACCCCACCCCAGCCTTTAACGAAAATGCCACTGCTGCTTTTTGAGGCAGGGTCTTGCTGTATATAGCCGAGGCCAGTCTCAAACTCCCACTGTGGTCCAGGCTGGCCTTAAATTCCTGCTCTAGCCTGAGGCTAAGGGATAAGGGTTCCCCTTGGTGTTTTTGTTCGTTTGTATTGTTAAATCAGGTTCATCGAGCCAAGTGAGGCAGAGCACTTCAGAACTCAGGAGACTGAAGCAGGCGGATTGCCCTGAGTTTGAGGCCAGCCTGGGCTACATAGCAAGGCCCCCTTGCTCAGTATGGAAATCAGTACGGAGGACTTTTCAAAAACTAAAATAGCTCTATCACGTGACCCAGCTCGCTTTTCCACTCCCAGACGATCTGCTGAAGCACGCCAAGCCAGCACTCCCAACACGCGCTGTGCAGTCACAGGAGGTAAGTTCTAGAACCATCTCAGTGTCCAGCAACTGAGGATTAAAAAAACAAAAACAAGAACAAACTGTGGCTCGTGCACATGATGGGATTCTTTCTTCCAAGCCATTACATACACACAGTCCGTAAGTCACATCGTCTGCAGGACAATGGATGCAACTAGAGAGAGCCGTATCAAGCAAATATGCATTTAGACATACAGTTTCCGGATATATAGAGAAATATGAAACCATGTATGCATATATGATGTGAAAGCTGAGGCAAGATGATTGAGGGGAACAATGGGGCTCTATGGGAAACATGTTCAACATACAAGATGTATGTGTAAAGAAATGTTCTCACGTGACACAGCACCACTCGCATGGTGAGATTTGTTTCATTTAAAAATCAACCAATGAGCTGGGCGTGGTGGCGCACGCCTTTAATCCCAGCACTCGGGAGGCAGAGGCAGGAGGATTGCTGTGAGTTCGAGGCCAGCCTGGTCTACAAAGCAAGTACAGGACAGCCAGGGCTGCACAAAGAAACCCTGTCTGGAAAAAAAAATCAACCAATGAACAAATAAGTCAGGTCATCAAGGAGCAAAGACAAATCAGACCCTGGATCGGGGTGAACAGATGACGGACAGAGAATCCCAAGGGTTCCCGCGCTTTCCACTGTCCACAGCGCATCGTAATGTCAGCTGCGCTGATGGATGTATGGTTCTGAGAGGGGACCCCACCAACCCAAGGGTGCTCTCAACTCCAGCTCTCTTACGTCACCCACCCACCACAGCTGGAGTCGCTCTCTTTGGGCCTCTTGCTCCCTGGTCCTGAAGGGCAGGGGTTTGGGAGAGAGCAAGCACAGCCATACCTAGGAGATCGTGCTGCAGGTTGCTCTTAAGGAGGGCCACCCTGTTTCTGGGTCACAGAGATCAAAAGGACAGTTTAGTGCATCCTAAGACTTTCCTGTTATGGGGTCCTCTGCAGATTTCCTTAGGCAGCCCCTCACTCCCGAGCACAGCACCTAACACAAAGCAGAAACCTCCTACGTCCAGCTCACAGAGGGAGGTGCCTTCCACCAGAGCGGCTTTCCAGGGCTTTCTGACTCCAGCCTATCACATGACTCTCCTCTTAGAGTCACATTTTTACTGGCAAAGTTTAATGACTTCTGACCTTCTAAAACTGGCAGCAGGAAGATGAAGTGGAAAAGGGATCAGGGCTGGAAGCACTCTGTGGTGAAGACATTCTGCATCCTAACATGTGTGTGCATGTTGTGTGTGTGTGTGTGTGTGTGTGTATGTGTGTGTGTGTGTGTGTGTGTGTTTGCAAATGGCAGAAAATATTTTCCAGACCCACTGTGCTGGCACTGCCAAGCACATGTTGATGCCAAGGTTATAAAAAGCGGCCTCAGGGAGGCTTGATGAAAAGGCTTGTCCCTTCTAGCTTCCAAGACACAATTTACCTGTAAGACTCACTTCCCCACCACGAACCTGAGAGAGAGTCACATGCACCACTCGTGGAAGGATGTGGGCCCCCCCCCTTACCCTGCTAGGTCCTTCTGTCACAATGGTTACCTGCAAGGCACTTGTGTGGCAGGTCTGTGTCGTCCCTCAGGCCTCCGAACCTTCCCGCTCCGCTGGGTGTGATGACACACATGCCTGTGATCCCATCACCTGGGAGGTGGAGACAGGAGGATCAAGAGTTCAAGATCAACCCCCCCCACACACACACACATCCCACCCCACCCGCCGGCTACACAGCAAGTTCAAAGCCAGCTTAGGAGACGTGAGATCCTTTCTCACACACATACCAAAAACTGTTGCAAGACTCATGTTACAGATGCCTGGAAGGCTCAGAGGGCAGAGAAAGGTTGGACTGCAACAGTGAGGACACATGGTGGCCGCTATGGGTCAGCTCCCCAACAAGCTCTCCACTCCCCTCCTTCTCCCCGCCTCCGTGTGTGTGTGTGTGCACACACGCGCACGTGCTCGTGTGAGTTCATCTGTGTGTGTGCTCGTGAGTTTATCTGTGTGTGTGCTCATGTGAGTTCGTCTGTGTGTGCATGGGTGAGTTCATCTGTGTGTGCATGTGTGGAGGCCAGACACTGACCTCAGGGGTGCTTGCCGCTTTATTTATTTTAGGTAGGGTCTCTCCTTGAACCGCTTTGGCTTAACATTTTTCACTAAACTTTGGCCAGGGAGCTCTAAAGCTCCTCCCTGCTTCCATGCCTCTGCCTCAGCTCTGGCAGCCACAGGCATGTGACCCACAAAGCCCAGCTTCTTTTATGGCTGTGGAAGGTCTGAACTCAGGTCCTCACGAGAACACAGCAGAGGACACTTTATCTGCTGAGCCACTTCCCCATCCCAAGGATATCCTGCATGGAAGTGAGACTCGGCAGTCCCCTCCTCCCCAGGTCAGCAGCACACGTGGGGGGGGGGGGGCTTGTCTCAACCAGTGGGACATCCTGCTCTGCACAGATGCATTCCTCTGATGCTCCTGCTGTCCCGCAGTAGGATCCTACTCCCTCCTCCCTCCCCCAGCTCCTGCTCAGTGAAGACAGCAGTAACCTGGACTGCGGCTCTCCCCGTGGGTGACTAATTGGTTAATCCTGGGAAGGCCCTTTGAAGATGAAACACCAGGGTTACTCACAGGCTGGAGGCATGCACCTGCCCTAGGCCAGGCCTGAGTCAGCAGAGATTGGCTTCCCACCTGCACACAGGCTGGGCCAGCCAGCCTAGGTCCTGCCCAAGGTCAAGGCTGTCCCACAGGAGGGCATAGCAGCCCCAACCAAGGAAGGCAGAGCGCTCTGGGGGTGTGTGGGGTGGGCTGTTCCGAGCCTGAGAACTGGGCCCTGCTGACGTTCACGCGGAGCAGAAGTTCTTGGCTCTCACTGCCAAGACAGCTCATGCAGCAAATCTTGGTCAAGACAGTATTTCCTGGTCATTGTTTAGAGAAAATATTTTCCCCACAGCAAATTCTTCATGAGCCACAGCCTGTCTCTCTCCTTCCAACTTCCCTCCTCAGTCCGTGGCCGGTGAGCTGGAAGGGTGGTGCTGTGGGACTAAGTCTTGGGGGAAAGATGTGGGCAACTTGTGGCTTGTCTTGGCCTTCTCCCAGGCATCCTCTCACCGAGGGCAGAAGTGATGGCCGAGACAGAGTCTCACCATTCAAACCAGGCTGGCCCTTGAACTCACGGTGGAGTCCAGGCTAAGCTTTTATAACGCGCCTGCCCCAGACTCCTCGGGAGCCTGGCCATCCCGTCTGGCTATGGGAGAAAGAATTAGACAACAGGCCAAGCATCATGGTAGATGCCAGTCATCCCAGCAGCATTCAGGGGGGTGGAGGCAGAAAGGTCAGGAGTTCAAGGACAGCCTGAGCTACCTGAAATGCTGTCTTAAAAGAGAAACAAAAAGGCAGGCAGGCAGGCAGGCAGGAGGTGGGGAGGGCGGGTGGTCTGAGCGGGAGGGAGGGAAGGAAGGCCAGCAGGAAGGCCGCTCGGCCAGTTTAGAAACCAGAGACCAAGATGGAAGGTGGAAGGGGGGAAGGGCCCTTGTGACCATGCCCTGCACTCTGACCCTTTCAGGAGGGGTTTGACACCACAGCTGGAAGCCAAGAACAGACAGCCTTTAAGATGCAACCCAGGGTCAGATTCCATAGGGACGGGAGCAGCAGGCCCCACATCCTGCCCTCCTGCACACTCCTGTAGTGTGCCCCCTCCCCTTTGCTATTTCCTCCTTCCCAGGCCAGAAGGGGCTCAGCTTTTGCTCTAAAGCCACAAGCTCTTACAACATTTTCTGCACCTCTTCCCAGGGCACTCTGAAAATACAGACTAACAAGGCTTTAAAAACAAATGGCTTGAGGTGGTGGGTCACGCATGTAATTCCAGCACTTGGGAGGCTGAGATAAGCAGATATCTGTGACTTCAAGGTCAGCCTGGCCTACATATGGAGTTCCTGACTCAAAATAAAATTAAAACAAAAACTCACAATAAAACCAGGAGGGACTGCTGTGACCCTGAGGGCAGGAAAGGGGATAGAGGGGGGCAGGAGACTGGGGAGGCTTGTATCAGGGCCAAGGGGCAGGGCACAGCAGTAGGCCCAGCTGAGACGCTGTTTGGTTTAGGTGGCTGAGGAGTGGAAGTGGCAGTTTGGGGACAGCTGCCAAGATTGTTATGAGAAGGGCCTCCTTTCCCAATTCTCACACTGCCATCAAGCGGCCCAGTGAGTCAGTGCAGGGTGGCTGTGACGGTTTGAGCTACTGAGGGCCTCAGGAGCTCCTCTGGGAACCGAGGACCAGCTGAGAGCTGTTGGGTAAGTGCCAGTCGCTAGCAGCATCCTCAGGGATGTGTGCAAAGCCTCTCCAGGCAAGGACACAGTGTCTAATCAATCACCTTCATGTACTCAGGCAAGCAAGCTCACCAAATGCCTGTTGGCCACTGTCTCAGCTGGGCATGGTGACATACACCTATGATCACAGGACACAGAAGGATCTTTTCATTTATGTTTTTCTTTTATGGGTGTTTTTTTGGTTTTTGTTTGTTTTGAGTATTCTGCCTGCGTGTATGTCTGGGCACCATATTGCTCATGACGACAGGGAGAGGCATCTGATCCCTTGCGAGCTGTCATGTGGGTGCTGGAAAGAAACCAGGTCCTCTGGAAGGGCAGTCAGCACTTTTAACTGCTGAGCCAACTCTCTAGCCCCATAGGTAGGAAGATCTCGGTCAGGAGTTCAAGGCCGGCCTGAACTAGGTAGCAAACCCTGTCTCAAAAATGAAATGGAGGGGATGAGAAGAGAGCACAGTGGGTGTATTACTTGCTGCACAAACACGAGGACCTGAGTTCGGGTCCCCAGCACCCATGTAAGGGGGGGAGGGGCAGGCAGGGCATTATGTGAGCTGTAATCCCAGTGCTGAGGAGGCAAGAGTCAGGGGTCATCTGAGTCAGTAGGCTCCAGGTTTAGAGACAGACACCATCCTAAATATAAGGTAACGAGTAATAGAAGACACCTGACCCAGACCTCTGGCTTCTGAATACACAAGTACACACATGCATGTACAAGTAAACCTACATGCACACCACACACACACACACACACACACACACACACACACACACACACACAC
>OU015753.1:1783369-1795746 GCA_907169655.1 Acomys percivali | reverse complement strand
GAACAGATTCACACAGAGCACGGGTGTGGGGGACTGGAACAGATTCACACAGAGCACAGGTGTGGGGGACTGGTGATCTTCACTGTGTTTCAGTTTTAGCAATACGCTTAAAGTTCTGCGTTTAGTTTCATACGAGTGTTTCTGTAATAGAGGGACAGTGGTAATAGACTGAAAACAAGTTATACATCCAATCAGCAAAATCAGGCCTTGTTTTTTATTTGTTCATATTAGTCTCATAGACACTTGTAAGCCTGCCAAGTTTAAACAACTATATCCACTAATAAAAAAATAAACAAAACAAAACGTAAGTCAGCCAGGTACATCCCTTTTATCCCAGCATCTAAAAGGCAGAAGGGGATCTTTAGAGTTCAAGAACAGCCAGTATTAGATCTTGTCTCAAAAATCAAACCAAACCAAACAAAAAAATGCAAAGCATAAGTTCAGAACTACCCCCAAATCCAAGCTGTTATTTACATAAGTCATTTATTTAATGTATTCCTGAACAAAGTCACCTTTCACACAGTGCAGCTGCGTAAGTGAACTGCAACTGCAGTAGACACAGTAACTCTTAGGCACTCGAGATCAGGCCTTCACACCAGCGTGAGGGAGAACAGGGATGTGGCCATTTGCTTACAGAAACCAGGAGTCGGAATTAGGATGCATAACCTATGCTGGGCCTGGTGGCGCGCACCTGTGATCCCAGCACTCTGGGAGGCAGAGGCAGGTGGATCGCTGTGAGTTCGAGGCCAGCCTGGTCTACAAAGCGAGTCCAGGACAGCCAAGGCTACACAGAGAAACCCTGTCTCAAAAAAAAAAAAAAAAAGTAAAAATCTTAAGACTCACCCAACTATATAAACAGCTTTTAAAAAATCGTTTTGAAGAGATTGTGAAATTTCCTAGAAAAATTTGCCACAAATAAACAATCTATCATTCATTAATGTTCACTGTCAGCAGCAATACTAAGGTCTAGGAAAGTATGGCTTCATTATTTTTTCTTTTTTGTCATTGTTGCAGTTAGTAATTCACTGAAATCATTAGGTTTTGGCTAAAGCTAGGAGGAAACAAGCAAGCAAGCAAACGCAAAACAAACCAACCTGGCTAGAACAGAAAGTGATAGGTGGGGCTGTGGTGGGAGGCCTGGCCTGCAAAAGGTCATGGATTCAACCACAGATGGGCAAAAGGAAATGCTGGAAAAGTTATTCTGAAAACAGCACCCCTGAGCAGGTGTGGTGGCACACACCTTTAATTGTGAGGCAGATTGATGTCTGAGGTCTACACATAGTGAGCCTCTGTATTTAAAGAACCCCCCAACCCTAATTTTCCTGGAACATGATTTCTTCAACCAAAAATCATTTTCTCAAGATTTCCACAAGGCTTTCTTTCCTTGATGCAATTGGCCGGCTTGGCTTCCTCCTCGTGTGCAGATGCACAGCCTCAAAGCATTCTTGAGAAGACTGGACTGCTTCCCAGCCAGCATTTACAGAGGGTCTTCCACAGTCAAACCTACAACGCAGCTCGCACCACCTACTTTACAGTTAAGAAAGATTTGGGGCTGATGCTGTCTGTTGCTCAGTAAGCAATCTGGCCCCAAAAATGCCGTCTCCGAATGCAGGCAGGTTCTTTCCTACTGTACATAGCCACGGACAAAGCCAAACTCCGTACCTCCCCACAAGAGGAAAATGATGTAGTTACTGGGGGCCCAAAACGGGCTCCAACTCCTACAGTAGGGAGTAAAGATAGTGCGACATCTAACTTATTAGTCTCTGATCATATGTAACTGGAAAAAGTTAAAAACTATTTAGAAGCGGGGACAGTGGCAAAGTCCTGTAATCCCAGCAGGCAGATCGCTGCGAGTTTGGGGACAGCTTGGTGTACAAAGTCAGTCAAGGAGAGCCAAGGCTAATCAGAGGAAACCCTGTCTCGAAAAGACAAAAAACAAACAAACCAAAAAAAAAAAAAAAAAAAAACGAAGATAGATAGAAAAAGACAGGTATTACAGATTGGAGCTGCTCGCTGACCACCCTAAACAAGTTTTTAAAAAAACGCTTATTACTCCAATAAACGTGCTTTTGGGCTGTTGAAAATGAAAGGCGCGTTCACGATGATTAAAGGGATGCCAAGACTTCCTCCGGTAAACCTCTTCAAAGATGTCGCAGGTATGAAATAAGACTGAGCCACGTGAGGAGCGCAGCCCTTTGGACTCCCCCGCATTTTTTTTCTAGCATTCACTCATATCTTGGAAGCACCAGAGCAAAGCCGCCAAGAGGGTTTAAGAATGCCAAGGACGACACCGCACTGAGTCTGCGGGTTGAGGCTCCAGGTAGAACGCTCCAACACACAAGAGGCCCCCCCCCACCTCCGGGTTAAGATCGGCTTAGCCCTGCCAGGAAACGGAAGATACTAAGAGCTCGAGGCCGGCCTAGAAACTAGTACAGCAAGCCCTTGTCGCAAACGCACGAGAGCGACGATCAGTTTCAACGGTGAAATAAACGCACAGCAGGGGGAGAGGCGGCTCGTGCCTGAGGCTGAAGCAGGGGGCTGGCCACGGGGTCGTGGGCTCGAGGCTAGCCTGGGCTACACAGCAGGACCCTATGGCGAACACGCACACGCTCCGCGCGGGTTGAACGCGGCGAATGGGAGCTGGGCGAGGTGGCTCACGCCTCTTACCCACAAGCCTGAAACGCTGAGGCAGGAGGACTACCACGACCCCCAGCGCACTCTGGGCTAAAGACCCATCTCAAAACGAAACAAAGTGGGAGTGGGGGGGTGGGGGTGCGAGTGGGGGGGTGGGGAAGGGGGTGCGCGGCAGAAAGTGCTACCCCTCCCTCCCGCAAGTAGACGTGCGTCCCACCGTCAGCAAGATGGAGCCAAGTGGCCTCCAAGATGGAGGCCCGAGGGCCCAGGCGGGACCCTGGCCGCCGAGCGCGACTCCACGGAGGCCTCTGGGGGACGCGTGGGCCCGGGGGAGCGAAGGGGGAGGAGGGAGGGAGGAGGGGGAGGAGGGAGGGAGGACGGGGAGGAGGGGAGAGGGAGGACGGAGGAGGGGGGAGGAGGGGAGAGGGAGGAGGAAGGAGGGGGGAGGGAGGAGGAGGAGGGGGCGGCGGCGGCGCGCGGTCCCACTCACGTTCTCGAAGCCTGTTCTTGAAGTTGGGGTCACTCCGCCTTTTGCGGTCGAAGTAGATGCAGTACCCGATGAAGAGGGCGCCGCACACGCCCGCGGCGATGGCACTGTTCCGGCCCACCATCTTCGCTCGGCTGGGGCGTGTGCGGGGACCTCGGCGGCCCGCCAAGCAGCGGTTAGCTCCGACCGACCGGAGCACGCCAGCCGCTCGCAGCCACCGGCCTCCCGTCCACACGGAAAAGGCCGGAAGCGAGGACGACTTCCGGCGCGCGAGGACCCCCGGGAGAGGAGGGGGTGGAGACTGGGGTGTCCGCGGCGGTGCCTGCGCGGGAGCGCTCGTGCGCACGCGCAGACGGCGTAGTCGGAGCGGCGGAGACGAAGCGCTCGCTCGGGGCGGGGCGCGCACTGCGGAGGGGTTTGTGCGTCGTCACGCGCTTCCTTCCACCCCCACCCCAACCCCCGACCTGTGGTTTGGTGGCAGCACGTGTCTATGGCACGCTGAGTCAGAAGCTTTTTTTTTTTAATCCGCCATCCATCCTCCTGAAAGACACAGGTGGGAGCCTGCTGAGAGCAGCACCTCATCTCACTGTGCCCTTCAGGAAGCTCGTGACCTGAAGTGTGGGCATTTTGTTTGCTTTTTACCTCTTCGAGACAAGGCTCTCCGTTTGTGGTTTTTGTCAGGTCTGGAACTTGTTATGTAGTCTGCCCTGGCCTCAAACCTGCAATCCTCCTGCATCATCCTCCTGGGTAATGGTTTTAAAGGCCTGAACCACCAGACATGGCAGCATTTGCTTTTTTTTTTTTTTTTTTTTGGTTTTTCGAGACAGAGTTTCTCTATGTAGCCTTGGCTGAGCTGGGCTCACTTTGTAGACCAGGCTGGCCTCGAACTCACAGCGATCCACCTGCCTCTGCCTCCCAAATGCTAGGATTAAAGGCGTGTGCCACCACCACCCGATATAGCATTTGCTTTTTAAGTTGGGCTGTGATTGAACTTGGACACAGTGATTGACTTCAAAATAGTTTCATGATGTAGCCTTATGTTGTGAAGAAGAAAAGAGGAGTGATTCTTCTTTAATTATTGTACCTTACTTACATTTGTGTTAGGCCTCCATGTATGTCTGCAAGGGTGGACATTACAGGAAGTGGGATTATGGATAGTTGTGAGCGACCTTGTGGGTGCTGGGATTTGAACCCCGGTCCTTTGGGAGAGCAGCCAAGTGCGCTTAACCACCGAGCCACCTTTTCAGCCCTATATGGAGTGATTTTTTTTTTTTTTTAAAGACAAGGCTACTCTGTGTCACAAGAGCCCAGACTGTCCTCGAACTCACAGAGATCCGCCTGCCTTTGCCTCCCCAAGCGCTGGGATTACAGGCGTACCCGACTATACGGTTTTGGCAGCGGAGAGTGAAGGCAGCTCCCACACTGCCACTTTCTGCGGGATGGTAGAGAGCGGAGGCTGAAAGATGGGAAGCTGTGAAGACATGGAGAAACTGCAGCCGCTGGTCCTTGCAGGAGCTCCAGGGGACTGCCACGCCTTCCAGGCAAGGGTGCTGACTCCTGAGCCCCCAGAGCTGTGACCCTGGCCGCTCAGGATGAGGGTCCTAAAGTCTGAGGCCCTCATAGGGGCTATAATGTCAGCAGGTGTTGCTGCCATCGCCTGTCCTTCAGAACCTAGAGCTACGGGGTTTATGAGGCCTAGAGGCCTAAGTCTTCGGTTGGAAGGACTTGGAGCTCCAGGCCTCTGGGTATGTAAGCACCAACTGATAATAATAAGCTTTTAGCACTAAAGGCGCAGGACTGCCAGCTCTACAAAAGCTATTCTTTGCCTACTCAAAATTTCTGTCTGAGCAAAAGAATCCCAGCTAGCTCGTTAGCAACAGCGAGGCCCGCCCAACCACACGCCGGTGGCCGGCATTTGACAGAAAGGCTGGTCCAGCACTGAAGCCGGCACTGATGATGCTAGGTCTGAGTAGTTGGTGTCTGAAGTTACTTCAAAGGTAATACAGGCAGTGAGTGTCCCCAGAGGACCTAACCTAGCCTGGGAAGCCTGCTCACCAGAACAGGGCTGGCCCTGGAGGAATGGCCTGGGGAAAGGTAAGGATACAGAAGAGCCTACAGAACAGAGCAGACCCAGGACGCAGACGAGGCCTGTGGAACAGAGCAGCGCAGAGAGCTGCTTCCTTATACCCTGCACACATTGCGATCTTCTTCATCCCCAAAAGCTACCTGTGAACCTCAACTTCTTGAGACTTTAGTGCACAGAACAGTGTCACGAGAGGCCTTGGATTCCCAACAGGGGGGTTGTCTGTGGTCGTGACTTAGGGGTAAACGCAGAGCGGAGAACTTAGGTACAGCAAATGCAGTGTGATTGCTGAGATGGCCACGCCCACAAGCAAACTCCACGATGGTCTGCACAGGTTTGTGTGAAGGTTCCGGCGTGACTTAAGTGATAAGCAGCTTTTTTACTTCATTTGGTTGCTATGGATTAAATCAAGTGTGTCATGAATGCTGTCAGTGCTCTGCCGCTGCTGTGCCCCCTGCCTCAGGAGTGGGTTGTTTTTGGTTTTGTCGTTGTTTTTGAGACAGGGGTTCTCTGATTTCCACAGTAGCTATAACAGTTTGCACTCTCACCAGCAATAGACTCTCTCTCTCTCTCTCTCCTTCTCCTTCCCCCCCTCCCTCCCCCCTCTCTCTCCAGGGTTTCTCTACGTAGCCTTGGCTGTCCTGAACTCCCTTTGTAGACCAGGCTGGCCTGGAATTCATGGCAATCCGCCTGCCTCCGCCTCCCAAGTGCTGGGATCACAGGTGTGTAACACCACTGCCTGGTTCAGAGGCAGTTTTTTTCCAGGCGAGTTTTAGAGAGCTTGAAGAAATAACCAAGTAGGCACAGGTGAAGACATAACAAGCCGGAGAATGAGAAGGAGGCAGAAGATTAGAACAGATTGCTAGGGTTAGTTTGAAGCCAAGCAGAGCAATTCAGTCAAAAACTGAGAGAAGCCAGATTGAATAAGTCAGGTTGGAGAGGAGTTTGAGCCAGAACAGCTAAGTTGAGCCAGCCAACTAGAGCTTGGAAAGAACTAGAAAGGGTGAGCTTGTTCAGTCTAGGCCTAGGTTAGATTGAACAGAGGCTAGAAGCTTCCAGGACTAGGCCTAGGTTAGCAGGCAGAGGCAGTAAGCCTCCGAGATGACATTTAAAAGCTGAATAACTACCTAGTATTTTTGTGACTAAAAGCCAACTTCTAACCATGTTGACCACTCATACAGTCTTGTGGCTATAAAAATTTAATCGGATATAACATAAAATAAGTATTTTTTCAGGTAACAAAACATTACACAAAGCCATCTTTGGAAATTTTTCTACAAAATACATTTTTCCATGTTTTAAGCTCATAGTAGCACACACATTCTGCTTATGAAAGTAGAAATGTCAACAATTACACAGTAACAAGTCCCAAAACATCTGGGTCCGGGGCGAAGGCTCAGTGAGTACAAGTGCATGCCGTGGAAGGACAGAACACTAGTTTTCTGACGACCACACGCGCACTACAGTATGCACGCACCTGCATTCACACATACATACACACGTTTTGTATGTATGTATACAATCTGCTATGCTTTCGTTAAGCCACTCACGTTGAGTCATAAGTATACACACAGATTATCATCTGTACGCACACAATCTAATGTTGCATCTCTCTATAATTTATGCACAAATGCTCAATGATCATCAGCTAAAACTGCCGGGATTAACTGAAAAGTAAAGGTTCTGAATACTGTGAGGGAAACTGGCCATACAATCTTCAGTCTCGGACACAGGAACAGAGCTTTCTCTGCTCTAAAGCTACACTTTTAAACTCTCTGTGCCTGCCTGTCTGCATGTTTATGAGTGCAGGAGCCTGAGGAGGCCAGAGTTGGACCCAGGAACTACAAATACAGTCAGTTGTGAATTGCTTGACATGGCTGCCAGGAGGTGGGCTCAGTCCACTGGAAGAGCAGTCCTCCGGTCCACTGAAGAGCAGTGCTCTGGGCCAATGGAAAAGTAGTTCGTGCTCTTAAGCAAGAAGCTACCTCTCCAGCCTGTAGAGCTATGTCTCAAATGCACACTAGGTTTTCTACATGGT
Organism: Acomys percivali; assembly: GCA_907169655.1. NCBI lineage: Eukaryota > Metazoa > Chordata > Mammalia > Rodentia > Muridae > Acomys > Acomys percivali. The sequence continues at coordinate 1,788,504 of OU015753.1, read as the reverse complement.
ATTTCCCAAACACAGAATTTTCAAAACCAAATGAGTAAAATCTCATCCTACCCTCTTGCCTACCTAAGTAACGGGTGTGTATTTACTAGACTCTGCCTGCCTAAATCAGCCCTTGGCTTCCCCGCTTCCCCCACTACATCCTGGATCCAGCCCGACTTGGTAAAATCAGTGTCAGTAACTGTAACAATGCAAAGCTCCGAAGGATTGCAGCAGTGTGCTGTCCTGTCGTTCAACTTTTAAAGTCTGCGATTTAATTACGACAGCTCATTAGGAATTGTCTAAACTTTCTGGGGGCAGCTGTTTCATTCTGAGTGACACTAATTTAAGTATAACATTTTCCTGGGAGAGCATTTGTCCTGTGAAACCAGCCTTAGAGCCAACCTGTCACGGCCATCACTGACCACTCTAGTTGCTGACTATGGGTTAGAAGTCAGTCACACTACAGTCCACTACAAGTGCATGAAAAAAAAAGAAAGAAAGAAAAATGAAAGGTGAAGAATAGGTATGTTTATTAATTCCTTAGTGACCATGACTACACCTGGAATCAGTATGCCCACAGCAGCTATCTGAACACCTGGTCTAAGCACAACCAGTATTAATAAACTCTTTAATACATTTCTAAAAAGAATGCTTCAAAGAAGCTTTACATATATGAATTCAAAAATATACACTGGAAGCTTCCACGTTTTCCACACAATCCTTAAAAAACCCAGACACTTGCACGACAGAGAGGAAGGAGACAGCTTCTGTCATTACTGCTGTTTTTTTGGTTTCTTCGTTCGTACTTTTTTCTTTTGTCCTTTCTTCTTTTTCATGAGAACTGCCTTTTCTCCAATAAACGCATTCCTGGAGTGCCCTGCGTCTTTGGTAGTAGCATTAAGTGTTTGCTTGGGTTTTCTGGCATCCTTCAAGCTGGGATTTGAATTTTGTTGTTTTAGTTTTTCTTTATTAACAGAACGCATGACTCTCAGTTTTCTCCCCATCAGCTCAGAGTTATTCAACTTCAAAGCAAGATGAACAGCGTCTGTGTTCTGTAATAAGCCGAAGAAGAAACACTAATTTCCACCAGAAACTCTTATGTAAGAAGCCTACTAAGGTCAGAGTAGAAGCCTGCACAGACGCCCTTCAACTCTAAGCCCAGAGGTCAACCCGGAGTCTGCAGCCCTGCTTGAGCCCCTGGCTGCTCCAGTTCCACTCAAGGTCGCCTGGTGGCACTTAAACTGCCTCACCAAATGCTTGAATCACAACCACAGGTAAAACAGAAAACAGCTCATAACCAACTTTCTGTAAAATTTCTGTTGTAAGTAGAAAGCAAGAAACTCTCCACGTCCCTGAGGTGTGGGACTAGAGACAAGAGTTCTTCTTGAGTCCAAAATCCTGTTCTACTCCACACAGAACCATTATTAGGGCTGGAGAGATGGCTCAGTGGATAAGAGCACTGCTTCCTCTTCCAGAGGTCCTGAGTAAAATTCCCAGCAACCCCATGGTGGCTCACAACCATCTGTAATGTGATCTGGTGCCGTCTACTGCAGATAAAGTACTCATATACAATAAACAAACAAACCATTAACACCATTTTGAATGTTCAGGAGGTGTTGGAAGAGCTCTATGAGCTTCTCAAAGAGGCAAGTTACACCGAGACACAGTAGCAGATGATGGCTAGAACAGAGCACAGCTGAGCCTGGTGCTGCACAGGTGCCTCACTTAGTACTTAAGGATACATGCTGCTCTTACAGAGAATTGGAGTTCAGTGCCTAGCCCCATGCTAGGTGCTCAGAGCCACCTGGAACTCCAGCTCCGGGGATCCCACATCTCTGGCATAGACATCTACACTCACATGCACATATCCACACACAGGCAAACACATCCCTATTAAACACAGTAAAAATGATTCTAGGTGCCATCAAGTGGTAAATTATGTTCTTTACTGCTAAAGAATATGAGGAAACACTGATTAACGGTCACTGAGTGGACAGTCAGGGGTCTGCTTCGGGCCACAGAAGGAACAGTTCTGAGGTTTTAGTTCCTCTAATAACCCAACACCTAGAATATTACTTAGCACTGTCGGCTGGCACAAACAATGGAACTACAGTGTGTTGCTTGGGACAGCTATAGCCACAGCACTCTTGTTATGAATTTAGCGTCCCTAGTCAGAACCTGGGGATTGAAATGATGGCCCATCTCCAAGATGACACAGCAGCGACAGCCTCGCCCAGTGTTTCAAAGAGCATCAGCAGGTGTCTCCCATACCTCAAAGAGCACGTAGCCAAAGCCTCGGCCGACTCCGGTGAGTGGGTTCCTCACGATCCTCACTGCTACAATGCTTCCACAGTCCAGAAAGTGCTCCTCCAAAGCAGACTCTTCAACCTCTACAACAGACCCAAGCACAACTGAGGTGCGCTCTCCATCAAAGCTGGGGAGGTTGAGAATGCTGAGTTAAGGAAGCCCCATGCACACAGCATGACGCAACATGATGCTGCTGCTCTCTTTCCTTTTCAGACAAGGTCTCTTTGTGTAGCACTGGCTATACTAGAACTCACTCTGTAGACCAGGCTGGCCTCTAACTCACAGATCCACCTCCCTCTACCTCCTGAGAGCTGGGATTGAAGGTGTGCACCACCGTCCTGTAGCTTCGTTTGGTTTGGTGTGGTGTGGTGTGGTTTTTCGAGACAGGGTTTCTCTGTGTAGCCTTGGCTGTCCCAGACTCCCTCTGTAGACCATGCTGGCCTTGAACACACAGCGATCCGCCTGCCTCTGCCTCCCGAGTGCTGGGATTAAAGGCGTGTGCCACCACATCCGGCCTACAACAAGCTTCTTAAAGCTAGTCATAAGCAAATTAAACTACTCATCTGACTGTGTGGGCTCTGGTGGTCAGGGCACTGAACTCAAAGCCCCACAAATGCAGGGAGGAGCTCAGCCCCAGCAGCCCAGCTTGTTCTAAGCAGCTGAACCGGCCTTCACCTTTCAATCTTCCTGCACTGGCCCTGAGTAGCCGGGATGAAAGGCACACACTAAAGCACCACACACAATCACTCAAGTTCCTTTTGCTGTTTTTTTCACTGTGCTGGTACTGAACTCATGCACTGTAGGCAGGCCCCTGGCCTGCTATTCTAGAGGAATGCTAATTCAGAACATGCCTGTTCTGGCAAGAGATCACCTTCAAAAATCTTCTAGGTCTGTGTGACCTAGAAAAGCTTAAGTCCAGGTGTGGGGATATATGGCTTTAATTCCAAACAATGAAGGTAAGGTTAGTTGTAGAAAGAAGCACCCTTGTTTGAAAATGTCTAATTAAGTGGCAGAAAAGGTGACAAATCAGAGAAGATTTGACAGAATAGGATACGTTCAACACGCATGAGAAGAGAGAGGGGAAGCTACTTAGGAGGCAGTTTTACCAGGACAGTAAGAGAGAGAGGCTGCAGAGAGGACTCATGTGAAGACAGTGAGCCAGGAAATGAGGAGAAGCCAGAAGGTTAGAGCAGACTGAGGAGTTAGTCTGAGGCCAAGCAGAGCAGTTCCATGCAGAGAGAAGCCAGACTGAATCAGTCACCTGGGTGAGGAGTTTGAGCCAGAACAGCTGAGCTGAACCAGGCAGCCCAGAGCTCAGAACAAGTCAGGGTGAGCTCATTAAGCAGTAAGGCTCAGAGGCTGAAAACACTCTAGGCCCAGGTTAGACTGTACGGAGGCTGGAAGCTTCCAGGACTAGGCCTATGCCAGCAGGAGGAGGGAGAGAGCCTACCAGACCACAGCTGAGCCAGGAGAATAAAATTATTTTTACATGCAGTCATGTATTAACGATAGTTATGCTTTCATTTGTTTAAGCAAACTTACTGTAAGGAAGATTCCCCACAAACACTGATCGCTTGTCCCTCTGAAACAAAATATGGATGAATAAAAACCATCAGTGTGTTAGAAAACAGAAACCGCCCTACACAGCACCCAGCCCCGCCTCCACATTCCTCTCTCCCCTGGCACTCCCCTGGCTGTAGTCATACACCTGTGCGTGTCTGTCTCTTGCCTTCCCTCTGCACAGTGAGCACCAGAGGAGAGACTTCATTCACAGTGGCACTCACAGGCAGTGCTTAGGGAAGACCTGCAATTTACAAGTTTTGCCTAAGAGAAGCCAACTGCAAACACGGTGAGCTCTAAAGCAGGGGTTCTCAACCTGTGGGTCATGGCCCCCTTGGGAGTCAGATGACTTTTTCACAGAGGTTTCCTAACACTACCCCAAAACACGGATATTTACATTATAATTCTTAACAGCAGCAAAATTATAGTTATGAAGTAGCAATAAAATTTATGATTGTAGGGGCCGGGCGGTGGTGGCGCATGCCTTTAATCCCAGCACTCGGGAGGCAGAGGCAGGTGGATCGCTGTGAGTTCGAGGCCAGCCTGGTCTACAAAGTGAGTCCAGGACAGCCAAGGCTACACAGAGAGACCCTGTCTCAAAAAACAAAAACAAAAACAAAAAAAATTTATGGTTGTAGTCACCATATGAGTAACTATATTAAAGGGTCACAGGGTTAGGAGGGTGACAACACTTAGAGTGGAGGGTCACATGATCTCCATTGCAACTTCTCACCCTGCTGTAACAGCTTAAGAACAGAAATCAACATGTGGTGTGCCCGGTGGCGGGTGGGTATGTCCCCAGCACCATAGCGTGCTGACCCTCTGTGGTGCACTCAGCCAAACCGGAGGTTTTGCTCTACATGCTGTTCTTCTTCGCGAACTAGTCAGCCCTGACACCAAGAGGAGCACAGCTCTGCTAGCTGACTCTACAGCGCTTCCTTGTCTGAGGGTCACTTCACTCCAGCAATGAAACTTCGAATCTGCTCCTGGACAAGGCCTGGACTTTTCATGAAAGAGGCAAAGCAGGGGTTCACGGCCTGGCCGCTCACCCACCTACCCAACAGGACGCTGAGCCCTACTGCACCCATGAACCACAGCAAGCTCTTGCCCTTCCCTGAGCAAGTTTATAAAAATTCAGCCCCCAGTGCCTACACCTCACAGACAGTGCCTATGGGGGGGGGGAATAAATAAATATAAATATATATATATATATATATATATAATATATTGTATATAGATATGTATATATAGTTTGTTTGGTTTTTCAAGACAGGGTTTCTCTGTATAGC
>OU015753.1:1766670-1778276 GCA_907169655.1 Acomys percivali | reverse complement strand
GAAAGAAAGAAAGAAAGAAAGAAAGAAAGAAAGAAAGAAAGAAAGAAGGTAAGCACTACCTATATGTGCTAATTAGACTAAAAATAATTTTTAAAAACATGCTGCTGTGTGATGGCACACCCTTCGTCCCAGCCCTGAGGAGGCAACATATGAATTTCTGTAAATTCTAGACCAGCTTCTCTTATTTAGTGAGTTCCAGGATCGTGAAATTCTGTCTCAAAACAAACAGAAACCTACACTTTGCTGGAATTTCATCCTCTGAGAACATTAGCACAGCTGTACAAGTGCACAAGCACTGCCTGCAGCAGTCACACTCGCGTGCACACAGCATTTGCCACACTCGCCACTCGTCAGGCTAAGGTTGATGAGGCGCAACCCTCCGCCTACTCTACTGACAGCAGAGACAGTCACCGCCTGGCCAGCACACCGCAGGGCTAGCCTTGGTGACAGCTGTCACCGTAGTGTGAGCTCATGCAGGTGCCCATCAGGAGCAGACTCAGCGGTGGGCACTGGCACCAAGAGGCTGAAGGTTTGGATCACAGACACAGCACAGAGACTTACGCAGTTTTCAGGGGAGAGGACACTTACCACAGAACGAAATCGTACGGATTCTACTTGTCCATACTCTTTAAAAAACGACTTCAGCTTCTAAAATAAACAATATACACATGCATGTTAGCCAACACCGGAACACCTGTGTCACAAGAGGAATGATGTGAACTTAAGAAGATTCCAGAACCAGGTGTAGTAGCATACGTGTTATCCCAGCACCGGACACACAGAGCAGAGTCAAGAAGATGAAGTGTTCATGTCCACTGTCTAAAAACCAAACAACAGAAAAAGAAGAAGAGACGGGCGCCTATTCAGCTGGATGAACAAAAAGATTTCACAGAGGATTGGGAAGAGGAAAAGCACCTCAGGCCTGCACGCGATCAGGCTCACATGCGTACCCAGTCAGGCCTGCAGGCGAGCTGCATGTGTCAATGCTTGTCATCTGTGAGACACTGGAGGCTGGACTTGCACCTTGCACATGTCCTCTGATTGCATCACACTTGCGTAACACTGTGCGCCTTTAAAGGACACTGTGCCACAGGGAAACAAATTCTCCAGCTGTCCGATGGAGACTACCAGTGTGAGGAGAATCTAGTCCGTCATTTCGGGGTGTTAGTTAGGACTATCTCAAGATGTGAAGAGCATACATGTTTTTACAGGTAGAACAACACTTTCTACAGCAGCTGGAGATATGGCTCTGTTGTTATGACTGTTTGCTTTTCTAGAACTCCAGTGCCAGAGGCAGGCAGGTCTCTAGGGGTTCGAGGTTAGCCTGCTGTAAGCGAGCTCTAGGACAGCAAGGGCTACATAGAAAGACGTTGTCTGAAAACAACAACAATAATTTCTACAGCTATTTCTAATTAAAAAGCCATTTCCTGTATGGACACTTGTGCAGAGCGACACACTATCACACTCCACTCCTCTGAGCCCTTATGACCAGCAGCAGAGTGTACACAGGAGGCTGAAGAGGGATGACTGACATCTCCAGGCTAGCCTCAGGCACATAGGTAAGGAGATGCAGAGGGAGGGCCACACCATGGTCTCTGCTCCTAGCACGTGGGAGGTGGCGGCAGAGGGATTGCCATGAGTTGGAGTAAAGACACAATGAGATCCTACCTCAAGCCCAGAAGGCAGGGCTGGAGAGCTGGCTCAGGAGGTCAGAGGCCCTAAGTTGGGTTCCCAGGGCCCATATGTGGCTTACAATTGTCCGTTATTTCACTTCCAGGGATCTGATACTTTGTTCCGACCTCCGTAGGCACCAGGCACATATGTAGTACACGTACATACATGCAGGCAAAATATTTATACACACAAAAAAAATCTAAGTAGTAGATTTTTTTTAAAGGACAGTACACGGTATCTTTATAAATCAAAACTAGGGGACAGAATACAAGTCACACTGTTTTCTAGCCTGCTTTAACTCACAGCCTCAAACTCACAGGCATTGTGCCCACCAATCCCAGCTGCTTGCTTTGTTTTTAAAGAATACAGATTCTTCGTTCCAAAGATGAGGAGGACTTGCCTGAGAACTGCTCAGACTACCAGCCACATGCACGCGCGCGCGCGCGCGCGCGCGCGCGCGCACACACACACACACACACACACACACACACATGCCTGTGTGAGCCTGATTGCTCACAGACTACCAGCCACGTGCACACACACAAGGCTGTGTGAGCCCTGACTGCAGAAGGAACGGAATCTCCTCCTTACACACATGAGCCCTTGCTGTGTCGGGCATCCTCTCCCGTGTGCAGGGCACAACAGTGAAGGAGAGAGAAATAGTTTACACTCTAGTTGCATTAACAAGAAGGAAGCTGAGGCCGGGCGGTGGTGGCGCACGCCTTTAATCCCAGCACTCGGGAGGCAGAGGCAGGCGGATCGCTGTGAGTTCGAAGCCAGCCTGGTCTACAAAGTGAGTCCAGGACAGCCAAGGCTACACAGAGAAACCCTGTCTCAAAAAAAAAAAAAAAAAAAGGAAGCTGAAGAGGAAAAAAAAGAAAAGAAACAGCCCACTTCCATTTCAAACACGATCTTCAGGATGGGCAGTGGTGGCGCACGCCTTTAGCCCTGGGAAGCAGAGGCAGGCAGATCTTTTGAGTTGGAGGCCAGCCTGGTGTACAGAGTGAGCTCCAGGACAGCCACAGCTACACAGTTAAACCATGTCTTAAAAAAACAAAAGACAAATGAAATAAATATAAACAACAACAAAAATACAATCTTAGGAAGCCTGAATCACGGCTGGGAGTCAAGCCTCAGCACCGCCACAACGCACGCCCGCGCGCACCTGTGAGCTATCAGGAAGGCATCAGCACCAGAAGCCACAAGTCACCACGAAGAGCTCATGACATGCACTCTCCTCGCCGACTTCTCTAGGTCTACGCTGCCCTCCCTCATTCACCTTCTTGTTGCATGTGACAGGCAAATTGCCAACAAACACGGTCCTCTCATTTTTCATGCGCTCTTCCTCAGGGTTGAGCAGGATTTTCGTTCTTTGGCCGCCATCAAGGCTGAGGGAAGCACCAGGGGCCCCTCCGCCTGCTGCCTTCTCACGGGACGGGGGCTGTCTCCTCTTCTGCCCTTGCTCCTGATGAATCTCCTCTTCTAAGTCGGCACCTGCCAGAGCGCTTTCCCTAGATTTTAAGGAACAACCAGAGACAAGTCAAAAACAAAGCAGCCAACAAAAGCCCAGCACCTGACAAAGCCGGTCCGGGCTCCTCACAGCGACCTGACAGAGGACGCCAGGTTAGCTTAGAGGACCAGAACAGAGTAACAACTGCTCAGCACTGTACCGTAAAGTTAGTTAAAGAAACGGAATAGTCCAGTCTCAATGCTTCGGGTGCTAGCACTGGCACACACTAACATATGTGTGAGGGTGGGAGGGGGATTAGTGCAATGGCTCAGCAGGTAAAGGCATCTTTCTCCCAGCTGGTGACCACCCCTGTGGCCCAGGCAGGCTGAGAGAGTGGACTCCTGTGCGCTGGCCTCTGACTTCCACAAGCCACTGTGGTTTGAATGTGCTGACACACGCATAGTAAAGCTACGGAAAGGGAAGGGGGGGGGCACAGGGTGTGAAGATAGGTTTGACAGAGTGGAAAGGAACGAAGAGCCAAGGCTTTGTGTCGCGTGGCTGTAATCCAGAACCTGGGATGCAGAAGGGGGAGGTGAGGCACAGCCTAGGTTACACAGTGAGTTCATGGCCCACCTGAGATGTAAGAAACCCCTGCCCTACCTGACTCCCAGAAAAGACTGAGGAGCGGTGACTGGAAACGTAGTAATTGTGTAGATACTTGGATACTAACTCAAATATTCTACAAGAATACTACTAACTCAAAGGCCTAGAGAGATGGCTCAGTGGTTAAGAGCACTGACTGCTCTTCTAGAGGTCCTGAGTTCAATTCCCAGCAACCACACGGTGGCTCACAACCCTGATGCCCTCTTCTAGCCTGCAGGTGTACATGCAGGCAGAGCGCTTTATATGTAATAATAAGGGTTTTTTAAAAATTACTAACTCAAATATTCTATAAAAATGTTTATGTCAACGAGGGAAATTTAGTTTCTAGGAAAACCAACTTCATGTTTGACAGACATGCCGAAAAACTGATGTCATAAACCACAGGGTTACTTCCAACTTGCAGGGAACAGTGATGGGCGTGAAGACCCAACAGGCTGAGCCCAGAAGAAACAAGGGGCAGCAATGGATGTGAAGAGCCAACAGGCTGATCTAGCCATAACTGTTCACCTTAGATAAATGGGCTTTCTACAGGTTTAATTCTGTCTACTATGAGACTTTATATAATGTCTTTTAATTTCCACAATATGCAATGAGAAAAAAAAATTAAGATGAACTAGACAGGTTTTCTCTGTGTAACATCCCTGGCTGTCCTGGACTCACTTTATAGAGCAGGCAGCGATCCGCCTGTCTCTGCTCCGCAAGCGCAGGGATTACCACTCGGCATGATGAACATTTTAAAAAAATGATGTTGCCTGATGTACTTAACACATCAAAAAGGAGAATTTCACCAACCTGTTTGCCAGCCTCTTGTCTGCATCAGAGAGTTTCTTTTTTGCTTTCACTTTTCTCGCAGGCTCTTGCAAAACCGGCTTTTTAATACTGGGTGAACTCTGCTCTTCTTCATCGTCAGTTTTTCTTTTTTTAGATGTTTCCTTTCAAAAGTTTGAAGTCATACTTAGTACCGCAAGTTTTTTTAAAAATTCTGACCCTGAGACAATGTGTTGTGGGATGTGCCCGTAATTCCAGGATATGAAGGCAGGAGCTGTGCCAGGCCAAGCAGGGAGTCCCTGTCTCCAAATCCCCGAGCAACACTGTGATGTCTTTCTACTGTGATCCTTCTCCCTCACTGGTCATAGAGAGAAGCAGAATATTGCTGACATTAGCCACGAAACCATATTTGATGAGCTTGGTCTTACAAACTTGTAACTCCAGCTATTCAGTGGAAAGCTGAGGAAGGAGTATTACCATCTGGGCTACCGTGTGTGCAAAAAGTGGTTAGCCTGGGCTACTGCCTGGGCAACTAGTGAGACCCTGAGTCAAAAATTAAAAAGTAAAGTCAGAGAGGGCGGGGCAACCCTGCAATCTCAGCACTCCATGGGCTGGAGGAGGGTCAGGAGTTTAAAGATCATCCTCGGGTACGTAAGAGGATCTGAGGCTTACGTGGGCTACAGGAGACCCTGTCAACCAATAAATCGAGGTGAGGGTGAAGAGCCTGCCCAGCTCAAGGGCCAGCCAGGCTGGGATACCCAGGACGCGGCCGGCGACTCACCTGGGGCGCAGGCACGAACACAGGTGGACCCCGTGACTCCGCGGTGCTGAAGAGAGCTGCCAGTCGCCCCGTCCCGCCTCCAGGAGGGTGCTGGCCGCCCCGCAGGCTGTCTGCGACCTGTCCCACCAGGTAGTCGGCGTCCGCGTCCCCCACGGCGTCTCCAGGGCTCTGCCTGTAAACACAAGCACGCTCTCAGCCGCCCCGCGCCCGCCCGCCCGCCCGCCGCCGCTCCCCGCCCACACCAACGCCGCGCGCCACTCACCTCCGCTCCGGGATCTTCTTTCTCCCGCGTTCCTTCCTTCCCAAAGCCATGCTTACACGGGAGCTTCCGGGGATCCGGCTACTCCCGCCTTCCCCAGTTGGTTCCGGGTTCCGACTACTTCCTTCCGGGGCCTTTGCCTTTCCGGTCAGGACCACGCCCCTTCCTCGCCAAGCAGACTGCGGCTGCGCAGAAGCCCTTACCAGGCGGTGTGGGACAGAAAGTTTACTGAGGCGATTAGTCTTGTTCCCTGCGCCTGTCGTGACGGTCTAGGCTCTCGGGAGTGCGCGAAGTCTAACGAGTACCTGAGGCCTGACGCGCGAGCGAGGGTCAGCTAAAGCCTGGCATGATGGCTCAGGCCTTTAATTCCAGAATTTGGGACCCAAGGCGGCTGGAGTTCCAGGCGAAATTTGACATTTTTAAAGTCGGCAAAAACTAGTAGTTGGTGCTGGGCGTGGTGGTGCACTCCCTTAATCCCAGCACTCAGGAGGTAGAGGCAGGCGGATCGCTGCGAGTTCGAGGCCACCTTGGTCTACAGAGTAAGTCCAGGACAGCCAAGGCTACACAGAGAAACCGTATCTCAACAAAACAAAACAAAAGGCCGGGCCTGGTGGCACAAAAGCCTGTAATCCCAGGGGAGGCAGAGGCTGGCAGATCGCTGTGAGTTCGAGGCCAGCCTGCTCTACAAAGCGAGTCCAGGACAGCCAAGGCTAACACAGAGAGACCCTGTCTCGAAAAACCAAAACAAACAAAAGCAAAAACAACAACAACAAAACACACACACACTTACAAAACTAGTAGTTGGGACCACAGCTCTAACCAGTCACATCCATGTCTTATTCTGTTGTCAAAGCTGCCTTGACATTCTTTCAGTAAATACTTGGTACTTAACAATCTTTTATGGTGGTAATCTCTGTTCTCTGGGGCCCAGGCTAGAGGACAGCCATGAGTTTGAGGCCATTCTGGGCTACGTAGTCCAAGCCTCTCTTGACTGCCACAAGACCCTGTTCACTGTTCACATGTACGCAAAACCTCACAACCACCCCTCCCTTTAGGGCTCCTGCTCCCCAGCTTCCCTCTTTCCACTTGGAAATTGTTATCTTCCCTTCAAGCCCACTTTCTGACTTACAGAAATATCTACTTGGGAAGCTGTTGGCTGTGTGACTGACTCCCGGGAGGAAGGGAATTCATTTTTCTCCAGGACCGTAGCCACTGGTAAGTTGTTCGTGCAGGTAACCCTCATTAAACCCAGAGGGCCGTTAGAAAACAAAGAGACGCTGTGGGGCTGCGAGGTACGGCTCAGTGGCTTTCCCAGAGGACCCAGGTGCCAGCTGCTCACTGGAAACAGTGATGTGGCAGGAGGACACAGCTTCTACTAAGCACGCAGATGTTTATTGTAGAGATGTAAGGGACAACGCAGGCAGAGGGGGTGGGGACAGGCCAAACATGGCCAGCGCACTAACCCCGTCACCAGAGCCCAGAGGGGTAGGAAATGCATAAGAAGAGCCACAGACCGAGAAAGGTGGCCCTGCCCAAGAGACCTGCATAGCCAAAATGGCTGAACCGTGTACAGAGTAGGCCGGGGGAAGGGACGGCAGCCCCTGGGAAGGAGAGGTTTGGGGTGGGGGCAGGATGAGAACTGTCGAGCCAGACTTGTCCTGGGCTTGAGACCTGACATTCACAACTGCCTACCACTCTAGCCCCACGGGATCTCGTCCCTTCCCAGCCTCAGAGGACACCCACACAACGCTTAAAAAAAAAAAAAAAAAAAAATCGTTAAGCTGAGTATAGAGGTGCTCACAGCTTCCAGCACTCGGGAGGCAGGGGCAGGCAGGACCCTGTGAGTTTGAGGCCAGTCTGCCCCACGTAAAGAGTTGTAGGAGTGCCAGGGCCAGATGGAGAGACTCTGTCTCAAAAATTAAAGACGAAATAAATAAAATCTTTTCTAAAAAGTCTTTAGGAAGACACGGGAGAAGGAAGGGGACTCGATGGGAAAGCGTCTAGAGGGAATGAGAGAGTGAATATGAGTAAAATGCCTTTTATACATGTGTGGCATGTCAATAAGTCAGTAGGAACGTAAATCTCTCCAAGTCCGGGGCATCGGTCCATGATAATCCTGTGCCTTAGTGTTATTAGCAGTCTCTTTAGATGGTAAGGCTTTGGGGTGGGGGTTGCTGAAGGCACAAGGCTGTTTCTCCTGGTCAAAGCTCAGCTTCATGCCCTGGTGAAGGCACAAGGGTTTGGCCATCTACCTGTGGGAAGACTGTAGGCAAACTGACACATGTACATGCCCGTTACTATACTGTGCACTGTGTGGGCATGCGTGTGCGTTTGTGTGCACACGTGCATATGTGTGTATATGTATGTGTGTGTGTGTGTGTGTGTGTGTATGCACATTCCTCTGAGCCTGTTCTGACTGATTCTCATAGGTCTCAGGTTCATGTAATGAGTATGATCAAGCTGAAGTGGTGTCAGGTGTGGGCTCAGTCGGTGTAGCACGCTTAGCCAGGTGTACATTTCCTCTCCTGACCCTGTGGGCTGCCTTCAGGCGAGAGACGTTCCTGGTGAGGGACCCAACTCTGCTCTGTCAGCCACCAGCATTCCATGCAGTTGGGAAAATGAGTCAAAGGCCGTGACTCAGACGAGACTCCCCTTTGGGGGTCCTTGTCTCTTACTGGCTTGTGATGAGTGGGGTTTACCCTGGAGTCCTGAACACCCCTTGACTCGGATTTCAGCAGCAGCTCACTCGTGCCAATTGGTGACCTAGGCATACCTGTTTGCACCTATGGACTGTCCCAGACCTGCCACATGGCTGTGCATTCATATGCCTACCTGTTCATATGCCTCTTGTGTCCCCGAGTCCACCTGGTAGCCTGGGCTTGCCTGTTCACAAACATGCAGTGTCCCAGCATTGCCACATGCTGGCTTGGTCACACTCGTTTGCACACCTGCTGTGCTTCACCTCCAAATACGATTCAGTGGCACAGTGTTTACACATCGGCCTGGCCTCCACCTCCAGCACTGAGACTGTATAAACTGATCACGTGACCATGGAAGACGTGGTTAAGCAGAAGGTTTTTATTGTAGATGTGAAGGTGAAAATACCCAGAGGCATCCGGAAGAGATCAGAGCAGAAAGAGAGAGAGAAAGTAGTAGACAGAATGTGGCCAGGAGACTGGTGGCGGGGGTGGGGGTCGGGGTATGGAAGGGGAGAGTGAGAGAGGAAGAGTAAGTCTCAGTCCCAAAGATGGGAGGAGAAAGACCACATGCATCATGGTCTAATCCGTTAAAGCAAGCTGTGTGTGTGTGTGTGTGTGTGTGTGTGTGTGTGTGTGTGTGTGTACACTTGTGTACACAGGCTGCCTCCCCCTAAGGCAGGGAGGGAGGGAGATGAATGTGATGGAGACAAAACATTCACAGCTCAGGGGTTGGTGTTTTCAAATGCAGGAAAGTAGGCAGACTTACAGGAGAAGAACATAACTGTTGGTCAAAACACAATACGTCGTCATAGGTGTTGTAGAAAATATGTAACTTGCTAATGAAGTTTATTACTAAATAGCCTGTAATTATTACAGCAGTGTTATCTAACTCACTATCATAATAAAAGACACAGACACTTGATAGACTTTAGAATAAGCCTTATTCCACCTGGGGCTGGGCAGCTATGTCCACATCAGCTGCCTTGTTATCTCCCAGCCCCTGTCCCATGCCATCTGTTCTAATGACGTCTTTCTGGGCTGCTTTCTATCCATAAACCCAAAATCCTTGCTCTCATCAGGACCAGTTCCTTCATCCAGGCCCATCCGACCGTGCGGCTCTGCTTCCTCCCTTCCTCTGGTACCTGTCTCTCTCCTCCTGTGATCCTTCTGTCCTCAAGGCCCTGGAACCTGCATTCAGCCCTTCCATCTGCCCTGCCCAGGGGTAAGGCCTTTTATTTGGTCGATCAAGAATAATTTATTAGTCAAGATTACAAACATCATTTTGGGGTACACGAGTGTCCTGCTTGTAAAAGACAGCAAGCAGACCTCAGTGAGCAAAATAATTAACATTAGAATACATAGCACCGGACCAACCCCCAACACACAGGTGGTCATATAGCTGGCCTCAAACTCACAGCCATCCTGCCTGCCTCTTCTGAAACAAAGGTACGGACACAAGATTGTTATAAACCACTTTTTGAAACAAAGACACGGTTGTCAATCCTGGAGCAGGCAGTACAGAGCCGTCTGTAGTTAAGGCTACAACTGAGGCACAGCCCCGTCCTTGAGAAACAGGTTTAATCATAAACAGGAGTGAACCTAGTTTGTCTTTACTATGAAATAGCTTTTAAGCCTAAGATGGAGGCAGGGAACAACAAGCTGGGGAGGAGAAGATCCTGAGCCGGAGAAATTTAAGGGAAGGCGTGTGGGCGTGTGGGTGTGTGTGCGTGTGTGTGTGTGTGTGTGTGTGTGTGTGTGTGTGTGTGTGTGTATGTGTGTTTTTGGGTCTTTCATTCTCTTTCGTTATTTGCTGTTTGTTGTGTGTTTTTGTTTGTGGGAAAGGATGAAACTGTATCCATGGCTGGCTTGAAACTCATAGCGAAGATCAGGCTGGCATTAAATTCAAAGATCCACCTGCCTCTGCCTCCTGAGAGCAATATTTCTCAACATCATTTTTTAATTTTTTTCATAATGATTTTTTTTTACTACAAGAACAGTATTCCGGTGAATGTATTCAAATAGACGCCAGCATTAAATGGACTACGATATTCTTTCCTTCAACAAATATGTGTAAGCACTTACTATTGACCAAATGCTTCCTAGATTTTTCTTCAGTGACCTTTACAGACCAATCAAAGGAGACAAATCTATTAGATACAACGAATAAATGAAAGAGCGGGGCGGTGGTGGCGCACGCCTTTAACCCCAGCACTCGGGAGGCAGAGGCAGGCGGATCGCTGTGAGTTTGAGGCCAGCCTGGTCTACAGAGAGAATCCAGGACAGTCAAGGCTACACAGAGAAACCCTGTCTCGAAAAACCAAAAAAAAAGAAGAAGAAGAAGAAGAAGAAGAAGAAGAAGAAGAAGAAGAAGAAGAAGAAGAAGAAGAAGAAGAACGACTAGATGGAGCTGGCAAGATGCCTCAGTAGGTTAAGGTGCTTGCCTCCGTGTGTGTGTGTGTGTGTGTGTGTGTGTGTGTGTATGTATTTGTGTGAATGTGTGTGTGTTTAAATTTTATGTGCATTGGTGTTTTGCTTTCATGTGTATTTATGGAGTTGTAGACAGTGGCTGAGCTGCCATGTGGATGCTGGGATTGGATCCTGTTCCTCAGGAAGAGCAGCCAGTTCCCTTGGCTGCGGAACCATCTCTACACCCCCAGTGTGTTTTCTTTTATGGGGCCTGAGATTGAATTCCCAGCTTTGTGCACACTAGGTTAAATCTCTAACACTGAGCTACATTCCTAGCTCCCTAAATCCTTTAAGTACAGACCATTAACTAAACAAACGGCTAACTATACAGAGGAGCTTACGTAGATTGAGTTTGCATTTCTTTAGCCGCAAATGAAGAGGTTAAAATGGATAGGATTTCCTCAAGTTCTTTGAGCTAATGGTTTGTTTTCCCAAACGTCTAATTCTCAAGGCTCTTATTGCCTAGAAAGGTGTGACTGCCACCTAGTGGTGCTCCAAGAAAAGACAGACTGTGCAATAGAGAAATGGCTCACCTGTCCTTAAAATCTATTCAATCCATGCATCTTTTAAAAACAGAACTATATGCCATGCCATACATGCTAGCACATGTCTGTAATCCAGTACTCAGGAGGATCACTGAAAGTTCAAGGACATCCTGGGATGCACAGTGAGGCCACACACACACACACACACACACACACACACACACACACACACACACGAGAGAGAGAGAGAGAGAGAGAGAGAGAGAGAGAGAGAGAGAGAGAGGAGGGAGGGGTGGAGACCACACATTCTGTGCATTGTCCTACCTACCAAAGTACACTAGCTCCTTGTCCATGTGGCTCA
>OU015753.1:1756510-1766660 GCA_907169655.1 Acomys percivali | reverse complement strand
AAAAAAAAAAAAAAAAAAAAGAATGGTCACAGGATTGAGTTGTGGGTCACCAGTACGTTTTATTGCTAGTTTCTTGTGCGTAAAATACCTACATAAGTTAAGCTCTACTTCCAAGCTAAGCTTCCTTTGACAGGTCACAGTGCACATCAGGAACACACAGGGCTTGAGTAGTAGTGCCTCGCTCCGGAGTTACAGGTGGCCCATGTGTGTGCGTGCATGAAGGCATGGCTCAGGGGTGGAGGTGCCTGCTGCCACGCCTGTGACGTGAGTCTTGTCCTCAGGGACCCACACAATGGAAGGAGAGAGCTGACACCGGTTTCAAAATACAAATAAACAAAGATGCGCCTGCATAGAACACACACCACTAGCAGATCACAGGACTGGAGGCTGCCCTGAGTGAGTGAGTGTGCAAGGCTAAGCACAAGCCTTCACTGTTGCACACTGTGCAAACACCGGGTATGTTTGCCCTAAGCTTATCTTATTGTCTTCTTTGATAACTGAGTAGCTCACTGTAGAGCTTGTACATTTTGGGACTCGTCTGTAGTAGCATTCAGCTCCCAGCATATATACATCCACCCACTGGAGCTGAAGAGACCAGCCGGCACCGCTCTGCATGGAGTTCTGCTTCTTCAGCTGCCATTTGTGTGTGCTCTCACCTTTGCACTCAGTGCTCAGGGCTGCTTGTGATGCTCGAGCGGGACGAGGGCTTCACAACGTGGAGCCGGGGATTGCCTTAAGTACCCTTGCCCAGCTCCTCCTCCTCCTCCTCCTCTTCCTCCTCCTCCTCTTCCTTCATCTTCCTCTCAGGGTCACAGTCTCTCGCTAGACCGTGTAAGACAAG
Source organism: Acomys percivali (assembly GCA_907169655.1). Classification (NCBI taxonomy): domain Eukaryota; kingdom Metazoa; phylum Chordata; class Mammalia; order Rodentia; family Muridae; genus Acomys; species Acomys percivali. The sequence goes on along the minus strand of OU015753.1, from coordinate 1,765,819 downwards.
CAAGGACGCCGTATTACATATGACATCCCGATAGATGTCTTTGTTACCGAGCTGGGACAGAACCCAGGGTCCCGTGCAAGCGCACTGCCACTCATCTAAGCCACACCCACTTTAAACTCTTTTTATTCTTTAACATTTTCCAGAAAACATTCCCATTACCTTGGTGAGGCAGGTGCACAGCAAGCGTAACTTGGAGTGCTTACTCACCTGGCGAAGAGTCTCATTAAAATGATCGCAGGAGATGCCAAGCCCCGGTGAGACAGACAGCAGCAGAGAGATACAAGGAATACATCTGGGACCACAAACACATTTTTTAAATTGCTGAATAAACTGAACACAATCTTAAAAAGAATTAAATATACAGCAGGCTCAATCTCATGGAACTATTTTAATTCTATTTAAAGTACAGAATAGAAACTGCAGCATTTTAACGCAGGACTAGAACCTGGAAAATGGTGTGCAGCCGTTCACCCAAGCAGACTGACGCCCTGTATAGCTGGCCATGGGGCCGGCCAGACTGAAGTCAGTTCTGCCTTCTGTAGTGCTGCACATCCTTGATGTTGGTGAAAGGCTTCAGTAAGCTGGTTTGTGGCCTGACTGACCTATAATGCAGTGATCCCTTGCACTTTTAGTATCTTAAAATGCGTGTAGCAGAGCCTTCAATAATGGGAACATATTAGTGTCTTTATATATTAAGATGTTGTGGTATGCTTATAAGCAAAATGTGACAATTTTCTAATTTGCTCATTTCTGCTTTTTAAAAAATATTTATAAGCTAGGTGTGGTGGCGCACGCCTTTAATCCCAGCACTTGGGAGGCAGAGGCAGGCGGATCGCTGTGAGTTCAAGGCCAGCCTGGTCTACAAAATGAGTCTATGACAGTCAAGGCTACACAGAGAACCCTGTCTCAAAAAAAAAAAAAATTTTTTTTTTTTACTTATTATTATGTATACAGGGTTCTGCCTGCATGTACACCCACAGGCCAGAAGAGGGCATCAGATCACATCATAGATGGCTGTGAGCCACCAAGTGGTTGCTGGGAGTTGAACTCAGGACCTCTGGAAGAGCACTCAGGGCTCTTAACCTCTGAGCCATCTCTCCAGCCTTCATTTGTACTTATATTATTATAAATTATATTAATGTGGCTTACAAAATGTTGCATTGAAAACTGATAGTTTTGTGGGCTTTAATTTTTATATTAGTACTTTGTTCTAGTTAACACTTGCAGTTAAAGCAGGATAAAACTGGCTCCTGGGGACATTTTCTGTCCTGTCTGTAGTGCACTGGTTGCTGCTAGGTTTCTGAACTTGTTGTGAATGTTCTCTTGACGTGAAGAGGTGTGACCTTGCACTCTGCACACAGACCTACACAGTGCTCTTCATAACCTCTGCAACGACAAATTCATCCGTGTTGTCACTTACTGAAAAGGACACTCAGGGACAGGGGTGGGTTGTTTCTGTTTATGTTTGTGTTTTGATGACAGGGTCTTACCATGGCTGGCCTGGAACTCTTTATGTAAACCAGGGCTGGCCTGCAACCCCCAAAGATCTGCCTGCGCCTGCCGTCCTCCTTGAGGGCTGGGACTAAAGATCAGCACCACCATACCAGGTAGAGCATTTCTTCTTAGTGTCCCACACCACAGATGAGGACGTTCCTACCAGCTGATTATGACACATTATAGGAATCACACAATAATTTAATTCCACTATGACACCTGGCAGAGCTCGTAGAGAGAACTTTTAGCTGAGCATTTGGAGGCCAGTGTCCCATTGGACTATGTGCTGGCTTGTTTCAATTAGGCACAGCTAGCCTCATCTGAGAGGAGAGAACCTCAATAGAGAAAATAACTCCAGAAGATCCAGCTGTGGGCAGTCCTGTAGGGCATTTTCTCAATTAGTGATTGATGGGAGAGGGCCCAGCCCATTGTGAGTGATGCCTTCCCTGGGATGGTGGTCCTGGGTTCTATAAGAAAGCTGAGCAAGCCATGGGAAACAAACCAGTGAGCTGCACCCCTCCAAGGCCTCTGCATCAGCTCCTGTCTCCAGGTTCCTGATGTGTGTGAGTTTCTGTCCTGACTTCCTTCAGTGATGAACAGCGATGTGGAAGAATTAGCCGAGTAAACTCTTTCCTTTCTAGTGCTTTTGGTCATGATGTTTTATCACAATAATAGTAACCCTAAGACAGACTAGACAGAAGACACTAGCCCGAGCCCTCCAATGACATCAGTGCCCTGGGGTTCTCTAGCCACGTCATGGGACCAAAAGACCCCTGGCTTTTTGCCAAGGTGAGTGGTGGGCGTGGCTCTTGTTGGACAGCTCTTGTTTCCCCCATACCTTCCTTTGTGGTGTAGAGAGTGGAACGGTGCTTCTGGCCCATTTCTACGCTGGCTGCAGAAGGCACAGCTGACGAACGTCCACAAGATGGCGCCCCACGCCTACTGCACGTGCTTTCCTTCACTGAGAGCAACAGGACAGAGACCTTTCGCCAGCAGAGGTCGCAGAACCGTCACCCTTTCCCCCCACCCCCCCTCCCCGCCTGTAGAGTGGAGGGACCGTCTTTATACAGCTCAGAGCTGTGTGCTCACAATGGAGGAAGGTGATACTCTAAGCCCCGTGACTACACATGAAGTTGGCACATGGCCCTGTTCTATCATCCAGTGTTATGTTGAAGGTTTTAGATAGTTTTCCCCAATATAGAGACATACAAATAGAAAAGGCCAGTCATTTTTATCTGCAGATGGTATGATAACATTTCTGAAAAATACAAAACCATCAGTGAAAACGCCAGTGTGAACATTAAGGAAAAGTTGCAAGCTTTTAGTTTGGCTGTTAGTTAGTATGTAGGAAGGAATGACTATTAAACAAAAGGCTATATGTATCTTTATTTCTAAATTTAATTCTTCTTCTCCCGGATGTGTGTGTGTGTGTGTGTGTGTGTGTGTGTGTGTACATGGGTGCCAGTGCACATAAGTGCCATGTGGCGTGACCCGTACCCATGCCTGCACACACAACTCTGCCGTCCCACGCCTGGCTCTGACATGGAGCATGCACTGAGACACTTGGCTAACATGTGGAGAAGTTGCCTCAAGTTAACAGAGGTACATGTGGCACAGGGTTTGCTTTGTATTTTTGTGTCTAATTCTGAGTTCTAAATAAAAATTATTTATCTTTTTTTTTTTTATGTGTGTGAGTGTTTTGCCTGCATGTGTGTGTGCACGCTGGTGCCTGTGGAGGTCTGAAGAGAATGCTGGGTCCCCTGGAGCTGGAGCTACAGATGGCCGTGAGCCACCATGTGGGTGCCGGGAACTGAATCCAGGTTCTTCGCAAGAGCAGCCAGTGCTCTCAGCTGCTCAGTTGGCTCTCCAGCTCCCCAGCTCTAAATTCTAAGCCACAGAAAATGTATGCTCTGGAAAGTCTCCTTCACTCACCATGCTTTTCCTCTGCAGCCTCCCCTGGCCTGTGGACCATTTGGTTTCTTTCTAGGGCCTTCTGCTATTATTTCACCTGAGCAGAACTACAGTGACACACATCCCAGCCTCTCTGCACTGTCTCAGAACAGCCTCCTTGTCTCTGCTTTGAACAGTGGGCATTGATGTGGGTCTTTGCCATGAGGAGGGCAGGGAGAATTGATTTCAGAGGAAGGTGCTCTTCCAGGCCTAGCGGGTCTGTTTCTGTACAGTGTATTTCCTAGCCTGATGACACTGGACAAGGGGGGTGGGTTTCCTTCTGATACTAGCATCCCACACTCCCCTGTCCTGTGCCTGGTGACGGTTTTGAACTAGCCAGGAGCAGCTGTTGGTTCCATACTTGTGAGCCCTGACTTAAAACAGGGGCTTGTGTAGAAATAAAGAGATGAGAGTGTTAGCCAGGCGCTGGTGGCACACACCTTTAATCCCAGCACTCGGGAGGCAGAGGCAGGCGGAACACTGTGAGTTCGAGGCCAGCCTGGTCTACAAAATGAGTCCAGGACAGCCAAGGCTACACAGAGAAACCCTGTGGCAGGGGGTGGGGGGGAAGAGAGAGAGAGAGAGAGAGAGAGAGAGAGAGAGAGAGTCCATAGTTGGTGAGAGTGCAGACTGTTATAGCTACTGTGGAAATCAGAGCGGCAGTTCCTCGGGAAGTTGGGAATAGATCTAACTCAAGTCCCAGCCATACCAGTCAGGCACATACTAAAAGGATTCTACATCCTACTGCAAAGACCCTGGCCACCCGTATTCATTGCCATTCTAGTCATAATAATCAGAAATTGCAAACAACCTAGATGTCCACCAGTGGATGAAGGGATAATGAAAATGAGGTATACTTACACAACAGAATATTATTTAGCTACTAAATAGTAAAACCCCCCTCATTAATGGATAGAAGAATTAGGGGGAAAATAATTCTGAGTGAGGTAACCCAGACCTGAAAAGACATATAGTGTATATGTTCTCTTATGTGTGAATATTAGATTTTAAGCATTTGACAGGCATGCTGCAACCCGTATAGTTGGCTCCCTTTGTAGACCAGACAGAGGTTAGTTATAGAGCAAGAGAGTGGGGAGCTTGGAAGGACCTGCCTAGGAAGGGGAAACAGACTGGACAGTTATGGACAAGAGGGTCAAACATGGAAGGGGAGGGAAGGGGAGGGAAGGGGACAGAAGGAAAGGGACGTGGGGAAGATAAGCTGACAGCCATTTGAGAGGCCACATAGAAACCTTTATAGAAGCTTCCTAAAATACGTGCCCAGGCAGCAACTGAGTCAGGCAGGCTGTGATGGTCCATGCCTTCAGCAGCCCGAGGAGTGGCCCCACTCACCAACAGCATGCTCCTTTTCCAGAATGTTTTTAATCAACCATGCTCCCCAGAGAGTCTCTTAGTGAACTACAGCTACGCTTTATACTGTCCGCATCAAAGCCAAGGGTCTGGTTCCATAACGGCGGCTGTAGGCAGCAGCTCAGAGCTGCGCCTCTACTGGGGTCACCACCGACTTGCCGCCGGAGTTGTGTTTGTCTTTATTTGTCAAGTTTCTCAAAATGTTACGTACAAAGGTTATGAATCTCTCATATTCATTCTTCTCCCTGCCACACCAAACTGAAGGCACCCCATTTGTCTCTGCAAGAAGTTTTGTTTTGTTTTGTTTTTTTGTTTGTTTGGTTGGTTGGTTTTGGTTTTCTAGACAGGGTTTCCTCTGTGTAGCCTTGGCTCCCTTTGTAGACCAGGCTGGCTTCGAACTCACAGAGATCCACCTGCCTCTGCCTCCCGAGTGCTGGGACTAAAGGCTTGCGCCACAACACCGGTTGCAAGAAGTTTTCACATAAGAAAATCTACTAAAAAGTGTTTCCACGGCGGTGATTGACAGGGCAAGACTAGTGCAGATGGGCAGGCAGCCCGGAGTGCCGGTGAGTCTGCGCAGTGGCGGTTCCTTTAGAGATCACAGCTAGGACGCAACGTGGAGGTAGGAGCAGAGGAGGTTCTGCAGTAGCACGGGGTTTCTCCTCTGCTCCTGATGGGGGTCCCCAGGGCTGGACTCTTGTACCTGTGGGCTGCTCACTCTGCCCAGCTGAGAGCGCTAAGGGTCGGGCGGCATCGGGCAGAGCCGTGGGAGGAATAGGACCCAGAACTGCAGGAAGCGAAGGCTTTTCCGCACAAGTCTGTTCAGGGATGTCTTGGGACACTTGCTGGGGAGCGAGGCCTGGGCTACCCACTCTCAGCTCTGTTCCCTGATCCCCCTCTTCCTGATATGTTGCTCTTGCTCCCACAGCTGCTGGCTGGAAACGAGGTGGGGCACAAAGTCACCTTCCCAGATTGGAAGTATGTGTAGCCAATGCTTGGATGAATTTTGCTATGCCAAGATTTTGGGGGGTTGCGCTTTGAACTCAGTGAGGTGGGCTTTCTTTCAGCAGCTTGGAGTTACGCCTCTACCGGGAACCACTGACAATGTTCTTAGCTTTTGAGAATTCTCCACGCTGATTTCCAAAGCAGGTGGGCCATTTCGCAACTCCTCCGACAGTGAATTGAGGGTTCAGTTTTCTGCATCTCCTCCAGAATTTGCTACCCTTGTTTTATTGATATTTGCCATTCCGACTGGGGGACATAGATGAAAATTCAGAGTTGCTAGTAACAATGAGCAATTTTGAGGTGTTTCTTAGCCATTTTTTCTTTTTCTTTTCCTTTTTTCTTCCTTTCTTTTCTTTTTCTTTTTTCAGAGACAGGGTTTCTCTGCGTGTAGTCCTGGCTATTCAGAAACTCAATTTGTAGACCAGGCTGGCCTGCCTCAACCTCACAGAGCTCCACCTGCCTCTGCTTCCAAAATGCTGGGATTAAAGACTTTTGGCCACCACACCCAGCTTCTTAGCCGTTTTTATCTCTTCTGAGAACTCTAATTAGACCCCATGCTCATTTTTTGAATGGGCCATCTTTGTTTGGCTCCTATTTCTTTTTAGTTCCTTGTGTATTCTGGAGGTTAATTCTCCGTCTGACGTGTACCTGGCAGACACTCCACTCTATGGACTCCTTCTTCATCGGATGGGCTGTTTCTTTAGCTGTGCAAACACCTTTTAGTTTTATGAAGTTCTAGGTTGGCAACTGTTGGCCTCAATGGTGTCCTACTCCAAAAGTCCTCCTCTGCACCCATGTCGGGTGGGGGAATGCCTATGTTTTCTCCCAGCAGTTTCAGTGGTTTATGTTTGGCATTGAAGTCTTTGGTCCATTTGGAGTTAGGCTTTGTGCAAGGTAACCAATGTAGGTCTAATCAGATTCACCCATGTGTGGCATCCAGTCTCCCTCACATTTGTGAAAGATGCCTTTGTTGTTGTTGTTGTGTCAAATATCAAATAGCTGTAGTTTCGTGACTCATGTTTGGTTCTTCAGTTTTGCTCCATTGGTCTGCATGTCTGTTTTTGTACTCGTGCTGTATTATTTTAATTACTGTGGCTCTGTGATATATTTTCAGGTCTTTAACGGCAGATCTTCCAGCATTGCTCTTTTCACTCAGGATTGCATTGGCTCTCTGTGGTCTTTTCTGGGTTCATACAAAGTTTAATGAAATCTTTCTGTTTCTGTGAAGGGTGAGATGGGAGTTTTGACTGAGACTGTATTGAATTTGTAAGTGACTTTTGGTAGGCTAGTCAGTTTCATAATATCGATTCTACCAATTCATGGGTTTTTTTCTTTTGTTTTGTTTTCTTTTGTTTGTTTGTTTGTTTGTTTTCGAGACAGGGTCTCTCTATGTTATCTTGGCTGTCCTAGACTCACTTGGCTGGCCTCCAACTCACAGAGACCCACCTGCCTTTTCCTCTCGAGTGCTAGGATTAAAGGCGTGCGCCACCACACCCGGCTGTGGGGATGTCTTTTTATTTGCTAGTGTTTTTCTCATCTCTTACTATTGTAGAGTTCTTTTGCCTCCTTGGTTAGGCTTATTTCTAGATTTTTTTTCTTTCAGTTTTTGAGACAAGGTTTCTTGATATAACAGATCCTTGGCTGTCCTGAATTCACTTTGTAGACCAGTTTGGCCTTGAACACACAGAGATCTGCCTGCCTCCCAACTGCTGGGGTTAAAGGCGTGCACCACCGCACCCAGCTGATATTTTATTTTCTAATAGGCTTAGAGTACAGTATTTTTAGAACCCACAAGAGGAAGAAAATCTGAGATACTTCTAGGAAAAAATTTTTTTGAAAAGACAGACAGACATGCAACAGCAGAAGGAGGACAGAGGCAGAAAGTGAGGTTTGTGGTGTGAGGGGGTCTCAGGCAGGTCGGGAGCATCAGGGCGTTTTGGGAGCATTAGGGAACCTCATTGTCCTGAGGCGTCCAGTGACAGGCAGGGACCAGAGCCCTAGGCATGATTTTTACTTCTTCCTGCTATCCTGCTTGGAGTTTCCACTCCTCAACTCTGCCTGGCAGGACATATGGTAATATCCGTATGTCCATATGTTAGTACCTTTTAAAGAGGAGCGATGAGGGTAAGGAGCAAAGTGAATGGCTCAAATTTCTGTGCTTTATGTTAGGCATAACCTTAGGAAATTACTCACTGAGCACAGTCTTTGTCCTGGCTAGTTTTCTATCAACTTGACATGAGCTAGAGTCATCAGAGAGGAGGGAGCCTCAACTGAGAAGACGACCCCAAAGATCAGGCTATAAGCCAGCCTGGAGGGCATTTTCTTACCCAGCGGTTGATGTGCCAGGACCCAGCCCATGGTGGGTGGTGCCCTACCTGGGCTGGCGGTCCTGGGTTCTATAAGAAAGCAGGCTGAGCAAGTCATGTGTAGCAGGCCAGTGAGCAGCACCCTCCATGGCCTCTGCCTCAGCTCCTGCCTCCAGGCTCCCGCCCTCACTGCTTTTGATGATGAGCTGTCATTTGCAACTGTGAGTGGCACAATCCCTCCCCTCCTCGAGTTGCCTATGGCCACTGTGCTTGATCGCAGCGTTGCTGACCCTAACTGAGGCAGCCCTACTTCTTAGAAGTAACACTTAGGCCTGGTGGTGATGGCGGTGGTGGCGCACGCCTTTGATCCCAGCACTTGGGAGGCAGAGGCAGCTGGGTCTCTGTGAGTTTGAGGCCAGCGTGGTCTACAAAGTAAGTCCAGGACAGCCAAGGCTACACGGAGAAACCCTGTCTCGAAAAACCAAAATAACAACAACAACACTCAAGTTCTGGGAGGCACGAGTCACCAAGGACACTCCAGCCTCCGGCTAAGCTAAAAGCATTAGCCCCGGTGAGGTTGGCTGCACTCCAGATGGAGAGTGGTGAGGGAGTAAGAGTTAGACAGATTCCCCGATGAGCAGATAGGACGAGGGGCCAGGACTAGGTAATAAAGATGGCATGCTTCCAAGATGGCTGGCTTTGCCCTCCTGAGACAGGAGCCTGGCAGCTTAAAACAAAGGTCTGGCAGGCTTTACTCCCACCAGTAGGGCCCACCTGCTCCTAGACCAGCCGGAGGTGTTCAAGGCAGAATCAGGACATGTTTACACCGCACTGTGGGCCAATTAGCCAGCCTGTCTTTGTTCAAACTCACTCAACTTGATATGAGAAGATTTTTCAGAGACTTAAATAACAACAACAAATGAACAGCAACAAAAAACAACCTTGGAGAAGGGACTGGATCTTGGGGCTCCGGAGCCCTCCCGCCACTTTGTAGAGGGTCTCTCTGTCTTTGTGCCCTCCTGCTGCTGTATGCCTGCGTGTGCGTGTGTATGTGTGTGTGTGTATGTGTGTGTGTGTGTTCTTACGCCTAATTAAACCCTTTCTTCACCATCCAGTTTGGTTTGCTGTGTTTGATATTTTCCCTATGCTGTCACACCCCTTCCCAAGGTATAGCTCACCCAAGGTA
>OU015753.1:1714975-1740678 GCA_907169655.1 Acomys percivali | reverse complement strand
AACCCTAACCCCAACCCTAACCCTAACCCTAACCCCAACCCTAACCCAACCTAACCCTAACCCCAACCCTAACCCTAACCCTAACCCAGCACTAACCCTAACCCTAACCCCAACCCTAACCCCAACCCTAACCCAACCCTAACCCCAACCCTAACCCTAACCCTAACCTAACCCCAACCCCAACCCCAACTCTAACCCTAACCTAACCCCAACCCTAACCCTAACCCAACACTAACGCTAACATGAGGCCTAACCCTGAGCGCGTCCTAACTCTAAGGTATAGGCCTAGAATGATCCCTAGCTCCAACCCTGACTTTAGTGCTGACTCTAACCTTGGCACCAAGCCTACCCACAGCCTAACTGCTGTCTCTAGTTCTAGATATATCCTTAACAGAAACCCTAAGATAACGAAAGCCAAGGTAACACTAACCCAACACTAGCCCCAATTTAAACCTAATTTCTACCCTTTAGCATATCCCTCATGTTTGCCTAAACGCTAACCATAGCGCAGCCCTAAAATAACTTTATCCTTATTCTGCCCCTAAAAATAACTCTCACCCTAAAGATTAATTTATGGCCACCCCTAACACTGTACTTAAAAGTCACACTGAACAAAATTTAGCCCTAAAACCAAATGTTGTCCATACCATGATCCTAACTCTTGACCAAATCCAAAATGCCATCCCCGGAGCTAAAATGAACCCTGACCCTAAACCTAGCATTATTCCTAACCTTAACCCTAAACCTAATTCTAGCCCTGGGCCTAAGGCTAGCCCTAACAGTAACACAGGCCTTGAACTTAAAGGTAACCCTAGCCAAAGCACCACCCCTGCCTGAAACTTACAATTAGCCTGAGAACTGAGTCCAAAAACCAGCAATTCTTAACCTGTGGGCTGAGACCCTTTTACAGGGGTCGCCTAAGACCATCAGAAGACACCGGTATTTATGTTACGATTCATATCAGTAGCAAAATTACAGTTATGAAGTAGCAACAGGAATAATTGTATGCTTGGGACCGCCACAGCTTGAGGAGCCAACCCTATCTGCAGCCCCAGTTCTAGCCACAGCGCTGACCCAAACTTTAACCACAGACGTACCAAATTCCAGCTCTAACCATAGACTTAACGTTAATTTTAGCTCTATCTACCCCGGCAGTGGTGGTGCATGCGTTTAATCCTAGCACATGGGAGGCAGAGGCAGGTGGCTCTCTGTGAGTTCAAGGCCAGCCTGGTCTACAAAGTGAGTCCAGGACAGCCAAGGCTACACAGAGAGACCCTGTTTCGAAAAACAAAAACAAACAAATAAAAACTCCACAAAATTTTAGCTCTATTCCCTAATCCAAGCCCCAGACCTAACCTTAAACCTAACTGTAACTCTGATCCCAACCCTAGCACTACCCTCAGCCCCAGCCTGTGCAATTACAAGATTTCCCGCCCCAGAATCCCACCCCTACCCTAAAACTGATGCTAAACTAACCACAGCTCTAAACCCAACCGTAGCCTGACAGGCTCGCACCTTTTACTCCCTTCCCGGTCGCCCCCCACCCCCAAATCCACATAAATCTCCCTATTATTCTCTCAGTGAAACATGAGATTTACAGCTGTAGCGTTTATGCAACTTGAAGCCACATTGAGTCCTGTGCATAACTGGTACGACCTGCCTCACCAGTGCGGGTGAAGGTTGATTCAGAAGGCTTTGCCCTTCAAGTCCAAACTGGCTCCAGCTTCCACTTGCCAGATCTCTAGGGGCCTCCTTGCTCGTTTTGGGCTCTCCTCCTTCTATCAAAGAGCCAAAGCACTTGGAGGCATTAACTCAGCCGGAAGGAGCCAGTCCTCCTCCTCCTCCTCCTGCTTGTGTTGTTTCCTTAGAGACGGGGTCTCAGATAGCCCAGGCTGGCCTCCAGCTCTCTATGTAGCCGGTGATGGCACCTCATCACCCTGATATTTTTGACAAGCGTGAGACCAAGCACAGGCCAAGTCCAATCTTGACTCTGCTTTTAAACTGCTCCTGTGTCCTGTGTTGTCTAATAGGCACAGAACACTGTGATGGGTCATGGCCCCCTGCCCCAGGGCCTGGAGCTGTTCCCGAGCTCAGCGTTAAGTCTCCAGTGTTTCCTGGGTGGAACGGCAACCCCGTCAGCAAGGAAACCAACTCACATTTGTATGTTCATATATCTGTGGTTTAGGAGTACTTTCTTTTCCTTATTTTATTTTATTTTGGATTTTCGAGACAGGATCTCTCTGTGTAGCCTTGGCTGGCTGTCCTGGACTCCCTTTGTAGACCAGGCTGGCCTCGAACTCACAGTGCTCTGCCTGCCTCTGCCTCCCAAGTGCTGGGATTAAAGGTGTGCGCCACCACACCCGTCCTATTTTTGTTTTTTGTTTTTTGTTTTTTTGAGACAGGATTTCTCTGTGTAGTCCTGGTTGTCCTGGAATTTACTCTGTAAAGCAGGCTGGCCTCAAACTCAGAGATCCACCTGCCTTTGACCACAGAGGGTCAGGTTTAAAGGAGTGTGCCAAGCCAGGCACAGCTTCTTTTTAGTTGGAAGAAATTGACAATTGCTCCCAGATAACTGAAGCTTTTCCTTTCTATGAAGTACAGGAATGGGCTGAGGAGATGGCTCAGAGGTCAGGAGCTCATGCTGTGCTGATAGAGGACATCGCTTTAGCTTGCATTACCTACAGGAAGGCGTCCCACCACCGCCTGCCAGTTCCATGGCATCCAACAACCTCTTCTGGCTTCCTGAGGCACCACAGATGCACACGGCACACACACATAGGTGCAGGCGCTCACACATACACATAGAACTAAAATAATAATAAAGCATTTTAAAAACAACTACAAGAAAACATTTAGACAGAGAAGCTCAGATTTAAAAGCTTGAGATTTGCCGGGCAGTGGTGGCGCACGCCTTTAATCCCAGCACTCCAGAGGCAGAGGCAGGTGGACTGCTGTGAGTTCGAGGCCAGCCTGGTCTACTAAGCAAGTCCAGGACAGCCAAGGCTACACAGAGAAACCCTGTCTCAGAAAACAAAACAAAAACAAAATAAAAGCTTCAGACTTAAGAAAAAAAAAAAAAAAGAAACTATTTCTGTCTACGAAGCATTTAGCAGCTACAATCTCACTAACCGGTTGGAGTCTCTATAAATCCAGGGCTTTCCAGTCTGACTAGGATACGGAGAATGTTTATAAGTATTCACTGGATGGATGACTGGGTCACCAACTTTCATATGAAACTATCAGTATGCAAGAGTTCAAGGGGCGGGCACAGAGTGATGTACTAATTCTATTAAGATCTCATCACTGGTGGAAGTGTGCGTGTCTACATCCAGGCAACTGGACAGATGTTTCCTTTTGTTGAGTTTAGAAAAGAGCCCTTTCTTTTCATTTAGAAGGCTTGAGGAAATCTCAGACATCAAAAATAGCATCTGAAAGTGATATAGAGATGTCAGGAAACTCCTCATAAAATGTAAGGGTAGAATGAGGTAAAGTAGTAGGGGTACCCGGAGCCACGCCCACAGTTTCCTTCCCATGATCCTCTAGCCTCTCTCCTTACCTGAACAGAGATGATCCCTCTAGCCAGGGCCTGTGAGCCCGGTCTCGCCAACGCCCCCCAGGCTACCATGATTAACACCTGTGTGCCTTAAGTATCAGGTTCCTCCCAGGACTGAGGACTGAGCCTGAGCTATGTTGCTGTGATGGGCACAACTCATAGGTCACGCTAATTTTAGGCTCCCGACATTTTGGAGTGTGGCCTTTGTGACATGTGTGGAAGAACCGTGTACACAGGATGAAGGCACGAAAAAGCCGAGCAGGTGCACAGAGAAAATAGAAAAGATAGAAGGGGAACGCACCTGGGGTAGGGGAGGTATAAAGGGAAGAGAAAGAGCCCGAGTTCTCCTTATTTCCAAAATGTTCCACCCACTTGTCTAGTGCGCTAAGATTTGCCTCCTTTTCCAGCTTCTGATTTGTGAAAGTTTCTGCTATGACTCATTTGTATGATGTGTATTATTTCCTTTTTATTTCTGCTTATTTACTTTGGAATTGCGTCTTCACAGGTAGCCTAGGCTGGCCCTAAATGGTCTCTCTGCTTTAGTCTCCCACAGGTTGGATTATTGATGTGTGATCTTTCCACAATTACACTTGAACTTGAATTAGTTTGCACTCCACACTTGCCTTTAGCTGTTGCATTACATCAGCTAAAAGCGCCGTTTAGGGAGTGGTCCTCAACCTTCCTGATGCTGTGACCCTTCAATACAGTTCCTCGTGTTGTGGTGACTCCCGGCCACAAAAATATTTCATTGTGCCCAGGATGTTCTTGACCCTGGCATATATCTACGTGACCCCGAGTCCCCACCCTACCCCCCCAACCCCATCTTCTCATCTCCATTTTCGGGTGCACCTTTCCTATCCACCTTATTTAAAAGAGGATCAGGCTGGCATGTAACTGGAAAGGGAGGAAAGACTAAAAGTAATATACAAAAAATAAAAGAATTACTTTGTTCAAACACTGTGGCCCATATTCATCCTCTCAACGACGTAAGAGCCTGAGGCACGGGAGTCGTTTGACCTCGGAAGTTCGGGAGTCGGCTGGACAACATCGTGAGACCACCGTCTTAAATCCATTTATAATAAAGAGGTGTCTAACAGCCAGCCACTACGCTCCTATTCTGTGTTTTCTTAGCATACATGCGTCACGTATGCTTGGACAGTGTGTAGATGCCAGTGCACACAGTGAGGATTTGTTTGTTTGCTTCCTGTTAGATCATAAGCCCCTTGAGGGCCTACACCTCGTCTGTTTTCTCCTGTGCTGTGTAAGTCCTTCCCAGAACAACGGAAGCCACTCAGCAAGAACGAAGGCGACGGGCCCGCTGGAGGGGGGTGGGGGAGGGTGGTCTGGTGTTGCGCGTGCGCAGCCAGTCCCTAAAGAGTCTTTGTCTCTTGGCAGCTGAGTGAGACTCAGTGTCCTTGTCTCTAGGAGGGCGATCCTGGTCCCAAGGCTGTGGGAAATTTCTGGAGGTGTTCTGTGAAGTCCTGTCTAAGTAGCTGAGCCGAGCAGCGCTATGTGGGAGAAGCACCCAGGGACTAGGAGCTGTGGGGTTCATGAGCAGTACCGGAGGGCAGGGATCAGGCAAAGCCAGGGCAGGCTGTTCTGGGGAAGGCAGTCTTCTGCAGGCGGAGCGGGAGGGCATGTCCTGGCAGGTGGCCCTGCTGAGAGCCGCTTGAGGAAGATGCTGTGTGATGATGGCTCAGGTCAAACTCTTCTCTGAAAAACCTGTTCTTTACCACAGGGTCTTTGTGAGCATCAAAAGGAACAGTGCATACTATAACTCTTTCAACATCATAAAAAAAAAAAAAAAAAAACCCTCCTCAGGCCGGGCGGTGGTGGCTCACGCCTTTAATCCCAGCACTTGGGAGGCAGAGGCAGGCGGATCGCTGTGGTCTGTGGCCCAGATTAAAGGCAGATCTGGACCAAAAGCTGGTCTTCCCACTTCAAAACGACGTAAGAAAAATCCCCCACAGGTTTGCCCAGCCACGTGAATATCTGTTCCAGATGTAATTGACAACCAAGAACAACCATCACGTATACTTTCTGGAAAATTCTAGATTTTACAACATAAGCATTATATTGATGCTTGTTGAAATGACCTCTTTGTCCCTTTCTTCTGGTTATTTGTTCGTTGTGGTTTCTAGACGCTTGTTTGTTTGCTTGTTTGGTTTGTTCATTGAGAGAAAGTCTCGATATGTGTCTCAGACTGGCCTGGGTCCTCCTGCCTGAGCATCCCCAGTACTGGGAGAAGAGGCAGACGCCACCACAACTGACTGATTCTGTCTGTATGCGTCGATCTCTCTGGCGCACCTGACTTCTTGTCACCCCCCCCCCTTAGTCTTTGCTGAACAACCATGACGTTAATTTGGGAAGTGTGTTTCCTAGACTCATTAACCACAGATCCTTTCAGTGCTGTCCTTGTCTAGTGAACACGTGTTAAGTATTTACTGTGTGCCAGGGGCTATTGCATCAGGATAATTTAGGAAGCCAAAGATTTAGGAAGGCCTTGGACCAGAATCAAGCAGTGAAGGGGGGAATAACAACTTTAACTACACTGTCCAACATTTACTAGGGAAGGCCTCATGGGGCTCACTGAGAAGGTGACGTCTTCGTGAATACCGAGTTGCAGAACAGGTCCAGTATCTTGCAGAAGAGTAATTCGTGGAATGGAAAGAACATATGCTGAGGCCCTAAGGAGTAAGTGTCATGACAACCAAAAAAACAAAAAACAGTAAAACAAAAAACAACAACAACAAAAACCACCAAGCAATGAATTGGTAGATACACACATAGAAAAATATTTACTGATCCTAGAAACCTACAAGAAGATCATTATGATAGGCAGATTTGGGCCCAGAGGTCCCGCACAAACTATGGCACCAGCCAAGGACAATACAGGCCGTAAACTTCGAATCCCTACCCAGATCTACCGAATGGACAGGACATTCTCCACAGTTGAGTGGAGAGTGGGGTCTGACTTTCACATGTACCCTGGTGCCTCATATTTTACCACGTCCCCTGGATGGGGAGACCTGGTGGCACTCAGAGGAAGGATAGCAGGCTACCAAAAAGACTTGATACCCTATGAGCCTATACAGGGGGAGGAGGTCCCCTTCAGTCACAGTCATAGGGGAGGGGAGTAAGGGGAAAATGGAAGGGAGGGAGGAATGGGAAGATACAAGGGATGGGATAACCATTGAGATGTAATATGAATAAATTAATAAAATTAAATTTAAAAAAAGAAAGAAAAATATTTACATATAATAAGAGAAAAACAAGTAAAAAAATTTTTATATAAACCTATTTTATAAGAGTAAATTAGTATTATCTTGTAGGGGGAGAAGTGGTTTCTCTAGCCAGGCCGTCTGCTGCATTCAGTGGGGTTTGCGTCAGGTCCAAGCTGCTGTTGCCCTTCATGCCTGGGACCCCAGGCGATTCAGCCTTGAGCATCATTTCAGGTGGATCTGAGGCGTCTCCTAAGGGAGAACCGGAGAACCGCTCATTGCTTCTTTTCATCCCTCACAACAGCAAGGGACGCGTCTCGTTCCCTGGCAACCGGCGCAACCTTCCGTCAATCTGTTTCCTGGGGATTGTGTATTGTGATTTTTCCACCCAGGACTTTTGCTGCTGCTGCTGCTGTTGCTGTTGCTGCTGTTGCTGTTGTTTTTAGGTGAGGACTGTCTAGGGATGGCACACACTAAGCTGTCAAACTCCCCTGTTGTCGGGTGTGGGTAACAACAAGTGCACAAACCCCAAGGCTGGTCACACCTGTTGTTCACACTCTGAGACGCCTTATGCCTCACTAGGTACTGAAGAGAAATGGGGAAATCCTAAATTCCCACACAGAAGGACATGCTCTGGCCCAAACCAAACCCCACTCGTTTTTCTGATGTTCTCCCAAGAAATGTAAGAGATGCAGTTATACTGACCTGGAACAGGTATGGCCCTCAAAAGCTGTAGACAGGAAAACATCAGCTCAACGTGCCTTTGTTTTGTTTGTTGGTTTGTTTGTTTGGTTTTTTCAGTATGCTTTGTAGTCTTGCCACACTTTGTTTGTTTGTTTCTGTTTATGGTGAACATGCATCATAATGTTAGCAACACCGTATAAAACAGACAACTAGTCACAGTGCCCAGGTGATTTCCATTGAGTCACTGTGAGGATAAGGTCACCAGGGGCCACCTCCTTTGCCAGTCTACCACTTTGTTTTTGGAGGCACAAGGCAGTGCTTCCTCAGGCTTTGCGGGCTGTAGCATCCCTCTCAAAGCTTTCCTCGTGTATTTCATGCTGAATCCCCCCCCCCTTTGTGACTGAGGGACCACCTGTGGCCATATGCTAAGTGCCATTTACGGAAGGTGCGTTGCCCCACCCCCCACCCCCACCCCCAGTCCCGTAAGTTTTAGGCAGGGAGCTGCCATTGCTCTATTGACACTTTCTGTCAGAGAGAGGTTACATTTACTTCCGGGTGCAGAGGGCAGCTATGCCAGGATTCATCTCTCAGCACATTTACAAGTACAGAACTTCAGAGACTTGGCTTAGATGACAATACACAAGGCATCCCTAAAAAGAGAAAGAAAAACAACCCCAGACAAATATGTGGTAGAAGATATAGACTTATGCCCCGGCCGTCACCTCCAGGTTGCTGGGATTGCAGGTGCACCCCTCCCCCAGCCCAGACACCGTGTCTTTATGGGTATCTCAAGCTGCCTCTTAAAACAACTAACCAAAGAATAAGCAGGCTACCAAGATGAGACTTGATAGCCTATGACCATATAGTGGGGGAGGAGGTCCCCCTCGGTCATAGACCTAGGGGAGGGGAATAGGGTGAAAGCGGGAGGGAGGGAGAACGGGAGGATACAAGTGATGGGATAACGATTGAGTTGTACTCTGAATAAATTAATTAAATAAAAAACACTTAACTATTCCATCACTTGGGAGGCAGAGGCAGGCAGATGGCTGTGAGTTCAAGGCCCACCTGGTCTACGAAGGGAGTGAGTCCAGGACAGGCAAGGTTACACAGAGAGACCCTGTCTCGAACAAAACAAAACAAAAGCAAAAAACAAACAAACAAACAAAAACACTTAACTCTTTACAGGCTCGAGCCTTCTTCTACTGTCATATTATCCCTGGTTACTTTATTTTTTATTTATTTTTTTTTTAAAGATTTATTTATTTATTATGTACACCAGAAGAGAGCACCAGATCTCATTATAGATGGTTGTGAGCCACCATGTGGGCGCTGGGAATTGAACTCGGAACCTTTGGAAGAGCAAGCAGTGCTCCTAACCTCTGAGCCATCTCTCAGTCTCATATCCCTGGTTACTTTAATGGTCTCTGAAACTGTATGTTCTAATGTACACTGCACTGCTGTCAAGAGTATGGCAGCTAATTCCTCCACTCAGCTTAACATCCTGGTGAATGTCCATGTTTTCATATAGTGCATTTGGATCCATTCTGCCCTCTCTGTATTCCTGCCCCCCCCCCCCCCAATTCCTCTCTGTCCTCCCCTCTCGACCTCATGTGAGCTTTCAAAAATAGGTAGCAGCCTCTGAGACTATCAAACACGGTGCGGACCATCCGCTCAACTCTCCCTCTCTCAGTAACCATCACCTCTCAGGACTGTGGCTTCATGAGAGCCTGCCCCGTCTGTGCTGGGGTTTGGCCTTGGTCTTGTGCCGGTCTCACACATGCTGTCTGAAGTGCCATGAGTCCATCTATACAAGGGTGCTGTCTGGAAAACAGTGTTCAGTTACACACACACACACACACTTCCTTAGGCTCTTACAATCTTTCCACTCCATCTTTTTTTAAAGATTTATTTATTTCTTATTATGTATACACTGCTCTGCCTGCATGTACTCCTGCAGGCCAGAAGGGGGCATCAGATCTCATTATAGATGGTTGTGAGCCACCATGTGGTTGCTGAGAATTGAACTCAGGACCTCTGGGAGAGCAGTCAGTGCCCTTCACCACTGAGCCATCTCTCCAGCCCCCACTCCTTCTTTTGTGATGATTCCTTTGCCTTTGGAGGAGGACGTGTGATGTGGATGTCCCCGTTCAGACTTAGCGCTTCTTGGTCTCTTCACATTGATCTGGAAGCTTCTCTGATGAGGACTGACTGATAGATGCACTAATTTGTCGGGGGAAAAAAAAGAATTTAGAGGCAGTTCATTTCTTTTTCTATTTAACAGAATAATAGTAAATTCTCCCCTAGGGCCTATGACCTAGTCAGCCACTTTTTTTTTTTTAACCCAATTAATGGTACCAGGTATGAGGCCAATCACATAGCATAGGCTTTCATTGACACCAGAGAGTGGCTTGTCACTCCAGTAATATACATGCCCTTATTGTGTTAGGCATGCAGTTTTTGACATCTGAGTAAAACTGGTGATTTTTTTTTCTCCTAGTAGTGTGCATAAAATCTTCAAACCCTCTGAAAGCCAACCACATCCTGTGAGTCAGACATGTGATCTCTGCAAAACTATATATTAATAACTATTATTACTTAGTTTTTGAAACAGGGTCTCACTATGTAGCCCTCCCTGGCTTGCTTGGAACTGGTTATGTAAACCAGGCTGGCTTTGAACTCAGAGATCTGCCAACCTCTGCCTCCTCACTGCTAGGGCTAAAGGTGTGTGCCACCACACCTGGCAGAAATAGGGTATTATAATCAGGTTCTGTAGGGTAACTACGAGCAATGGCAAAATCTTGTAATCCTTAGGAGGGGGCATGTGGGATCCCATTGGACAACAACTCGAAAAGACATAAGCTATACCTACACTGGGCCTTTTTATTTGATAGCCAATGATGTCTGGGGGAGAGGGGGTGTCCCCTCATTATATGGGGGCTCCGTTTAAACTCCTTTTATATATGTATAGATATTAGGAAGCTTCTATAGCAGTAGGTTTCCATATGACATGTTCAAAGGTTTTTAATGTTAAAGAGCTTACCCCGTACTCCCCTGCACTTCCATCCTGGGCCCATTTGTCCTTTTCTGTTCCATTAACCCTCTCCCCCCCCCCCCCCCCCCCCCCCGGTCCCTCCCCCCCCCCCCCCCCCCGCCCTTTTTTTTTTTTTTTTTTTCTTGCTTGTTTGTTTGTTTTTCAAGACAGACTTTCTCTGTGTAGCCCTGGTTGTCCTGAACTCATGCTATAGATCAAGCTGGCCTCAAACTCACAGCGATCTGCCTGCATCCACCTGCCTCTGCCTCGCGAGTGCTGGGATTAAAGGTGTGAGCCACCATGCCTGGCCTACTTTCCAGCTTTCACAGACCTTATGAACACAATAGTCAGAATTCTGGACAGCTGGACCATCCCAGGAAGATGGGTTTAAGCTCAGTGAAGGTTCTTCGCCACCCTCAACTCACCCCTTCTCTTGGGAAGCAAAGCTTCATCTCTCAGATGTCCAAGGCCGTGTCAGCCCAGTCTCAGCGCAGCCACCAGTGGGGCTTTCCTTAGTGGGGTGTTTTGTCTTAGTTCGCTTTCATTGGTGGGTCCTGGTGTCTTCCTTTTCCAGTTATAACTTCTCCAGAGGATCCTAAACTCTGTTCTGCAATTGTTATAGATTGGTCAGATGGACTCCCCCCTTTTTTTTTTAAGGCGTCAGCAATTTGCTGTATGACAAATGAGAAAATGGCTTCCAAAGTGTCTTCAACCCCCACTTAAAGCAAAAACACCATTTATGCTCGTGACGAGGATGACCTATCTCTCTGCTCCTCAAAGTAACTCATTTTAATAGGCACAAAGGACATGTCATCTGACAGTCTTACAGGATGCCACGCTAATTAGGACCCATCAATTCACCAAGAGGGAAGAGCAGCCAGCTTACATTTGAAGAGAATGGACTGTTTTCCTACTGAGCACGCTAATAGATTTTATTATTTCACCTTCTCCTTGACATTCATAATCAAGCTGAAAAGAAAACAGTCAAGTCAAGCCTGTGACCCCCTTACTCAGGAAGTGGGGCAGGAGGGTCAAGAGTTCAAGGTCATCCTCAGCTGCACAGCAAATTTAGTCTATCTTGGGCTACAAGGGACCCCATCTCAAAGAAACAAAACAAGAAATAGTAATAAAACAGTGAAGAAGAAGAAAAAAATACAGTGGGGTACCAGCCAGACACAGTTCTCAAAGGTTTTGCTGAGCCAGCGAATTAGGAGATAGCGAACACTAAAACCTGAACGGGGGTGATGGTGCGAATCCCAGAACTTCCGGCATCAAATCTCATTAAGACATTCAGGTCAAGAAGCGTGTTTCTTCTTTTAATAAATTGTGAAGGGATGAGAAGGAAAAATAAGAGCTTTCAAAGGACAGAGGGGAGCCAAGAGACTATAGACAGCCCGCTTAAAACGTATCTGTTGAGGCCTGAAGAGGGAACTGCCAGGCCAAGGCTGTAGCTCAGCTGTTGGGGTATTTGCCCAGCGTGCAGAAAGCCCCATGTTCCACCCCTAACACCGCACAAAACTGGGTGTGGTAGTACACACCTGCAATCCCAGCCATCAGAAAGTAGAGGCAGGAACCTCAAAGGTTCAAGGTCATCCTCAGGCTACATAGAGAATTTGAGCCAGCCTGGGCTACTCGAGTCCCTGTGTCTCAAAACAGAAAACAAGGGCTGGAGAGACGGCTCCGCAGTTAAGGGCACTGGCTGCTCTTCCAGAGGACCCGGGTTCAATTCCCAGCAACCACACGGCAGCTCACAACTGTCTGTGACTCCTGTTCTAGGGGATCCGACACCCGCACACATGCAGGCAAAAACACGAATCTTCATAAAATAAAAATAAATATTTAAGAGAACAGAAAATAAAAGGAGCTGCTGGACGTGTCCAATCTCTTCTTCACTCCTTTCCTCTCTTCCATTAGACGATCTTAGTTGTCATACTGAAACTCCAAGTTCCAAAGGAGATTTAGAAGCTGTTTGGAAATATGTTAAGTCGGACAACACCAGAAGACAAATGGCAACTTAATTCAGAGCTAAAGATCCAGAATGGTTTTTTTTTGTTTTTTGTTTTTTGTTTGTTTGTTTGTTTTTTAATTAAAGGAGCAAAGTTGGGGGGAGAGGAATAGAGAGAGTGGATCATTAAAATTATGTTGTGGATGAGGCCAACCCAGGAGTCGTTTGAGCTCTTATGAGAAATTATTTTAATGCATTCATTAATTCTCCAGTTCATTTCACTGGTTTCACTGGCATCAAAGATATTTTCTCTGCAGCAAATATTTGTTCAGGAGTGCTGTGTCAACAGTGAGAGGCTCTGGATTTCAACCAATAATAGTCTGATGCGTCTTGGGACTTGTAAAAGCTGAAGGCTGGGCCCGCCGCACCCTGGAGAGGGAAGTCAGTCCCTCTGTAGCTCTCCCAACAAGCCAAGCGTGTGCCTCAATGTGGCTCAGAAGCAGAACACTTCCTTAGTGATGGTGAGGAAACCATGGATTCCACTGCCAAAAGGGCAGCAGGGGTGCTGTTGGGGGCACCAGAGAAACAGTTTCAGAGCATGATAAATACAGGCCATAGGAGACTCACCAGAGCTGGAGCTGAACTGCCAAGGCTCGCGGCGATCGGAATTTTAGCGCTTCTCCACCATAGAAACCTCTGAGCTCTTATGTCTTCATCCTAGTTTGGTCCCTCACGAGGACTCCCTGAGACTCTGGGATCAAGTCCAGACTAGAGTCTACTAAACTTGAATCATAGCTGGGAGTGCCTACCAGAGGGACGCGAGATACAGAGTGCATGTAGTACGTGCTGCGGCGTGGGACACGGGGTCCGGGCAGTGTGCGCGGAGACCACCAACTCATCAATCTGAAGTCTTCCCTTACAGGTCCTCAGACAAAGCCAGAAGTGCTGACTTAGCCTTTGCCCCGAGCCCATGTGATTGACAAACAAATCTGTACTGTTCCAGTCACAGGAAGAGACACTGAGCTCCTGGGACAACGTGCGCCTCTTCTCATTGCTCTCTGTCTCCCCAAGAGTTTGCGGGGAGTTACTTGGCTTTGTCAAGCCTAAGTCCTAACAATACTTGGCGTGCGGGTGTGGGTGCATGTACACAAGCATTCATGCGGAGGCCAGAGGCTCAGGTCTGGCATCTTTTTCAGTTGCTCCACATCTTACTTTTTGAAAGAGTCTACTCACTGAACCCAAGCAGGGTTCCCCAGACCCAGAGCTGCAGATGCTCAGCTCGTATGTGGGTGCTCAGGACGAAACTCACACCCCTGTGCTTACAGGCAAGCACTTCCCCAGCTAAGCCGTCTTTCCCAGCCACGGATTGTTTTGTTTTGTTTTGTTTTGTTTGTTTTTCGAGACAGGGTTTCTCTGTGTAGCCTTGGCTGTCCTGGACTCACTTTGTAGACCAGGCTGGCCTCGAACTCACAGAGATCTGCCTGCCTCTGCCTCCCAAGTGCTGGGATTAAAGGTGTGCACCACCAAGCCATGGATATTTTAAAGAACATTGAAGATTTGTATTCTAGTGCTTTGGGACTTACATCCAATGTACTGACATCATCATAGAGGTTAAATAAGTTCATATGTATATATATATATATATATATATATATATATATAAACACACACACATATGAACATAGCAGGACACTTGTTTCATAGTAAGCATTAAATATATTTAACAATCATGTGTCATTGTCTTAGGTTTCTATTGCTGGGATAAAACATCATGACCAAAAGCCACTTGGGGAGGAAAGGTGGTTTTGTTTGTTTGTTTTTCATTTATACTTGCACACCACAGTTCATCTTTGAAGGGAGTCAGGGCAGGAACTTGGAGGCAGGAAATGATGCAGAGGCCAGGGAGGGGTGATGCTTACTGGCTTGCTCCTCATGGCTTCCTCAGCCTGCTTTCTTATTTTTTGAAACAGAGTTTCTCTGTGTAATAGCCCTGGCTGTCCTGGGCTCGCTTTGTAGACCAGGCTGGCCTCAAACTCAGAGATCCGCCTGCCTCTGCCTCCCGAGTGCTGGGATCAAAAGTGTGTGCCACCACGCCCAACTGTTTAGCCTGCTTTCTTATACCTTCTAGGTCCACTGGCCAGGCATGGCACCATCCTATGTGACATGGGTCTAACCCAAGTCAATCACCAACCAAGAAACGCACCACAGGCTTTCCCACAGGCCAAGCTGGTAAGGGCATTTTCTCAGCTGAGGTTCCAAAGCATCCAGCCATGCAGTTGGTTATGTGACAAGGCTTGGAACTTCTTATCTTGTGTTTTATCACTCAGTTAAGGACTACCCTATCCAGGAACCGCAACCACCCACAGAGGACTGAGCCCTCCTCAATCATTACTAAAAAAAAAGAAAGGAAGAAAGAAAGCCCTACAAATGGCCACTGGATGAAGACATTTTCTCAATTAGAGTTTCTCTTCCTAGACAACTCCAACTTTCATCATCATATCAGCCAGAATATGATGTAAAAATGAGGACCCAGTCAGCACTCAACATCATGTAATTATACTACCATCTTCCTACACAGGACAAGAACATACTAAACTCTCATCTAAAAGTACAGGCATTCAGCGATCTTACTAGGTCGAGAAACCCCGTTTGAACACATTTTACACGAATCTTTCCCCCTCCCCCCCCCCCCCCAGACAAAGTCTCTCTTTGCAGCCTTGGCTGTCCTGGACTCACTTTGTAGACCAGGCTAGCCTTGAACTCACAGCAATTCACATGCCTCTGCCTCTGCCTCCCGAGTGCTAGGATTAAAGGCGTGCACCATCACTGCCCGGCTCGTGTTGTTCTCTTAAGTTCTCACTTAGAAGTTTGTTTTTTTCAGCTGACTGGGTTTGTCTCCGGCACCCTGTCGGCAGAAAGTGACAAGCTGTTCCTCATCTAAAGCATTTCAGTTAATACAGAAAGAAAACCCTGAGATGTCCACGTGTCCCTGTTTTTAATCTGACTGTCTCAGCACGCTGCTGGGAAACCCCGGGAAGACGGCGGGCTCTGCAGCTCGTGTTGGTCTTCCAGGCTGGGAGGGATCTGTTTAAAGCGTGTGCCCTGTGAATCACGGTCGCAGAGGGAAATGACACAGAGATCTCAGCCATGTATAAGGCTGGAGGGCTGACACAAACCCAGGAAGAGAAAAACAACCAAAACAAAAACAGGGTCAAATGCCTTGGTGTCACCCAAAGCAATGGCGCCGAGACTCATCAGGGTGGATAGGACGGAGTGAACCAGTTGTCAGGAGCAGAACCCGGAGGTGCAGCGGCTTCGATGAGTCAAGCGGCCTTAGATGACAAACGCCTCTAGCACTCTGAGAGGACTCAGGATGCACCTTTGGCAGTTTGGATGAGAAACTGAAGGCGAGATAAACCTGTTTTTTAGGATCCCAAGTGTGGGATGGGGAACGGTCTTGTGAGAACAGGTGAGGTTAATCCACTAGAAGACAAAACACCTCGTGCAGGAGCTTGATTGTTGCCAGCTGAAAAGATTCCATGAACAGACTCTGGGAGGAGATATGTAAATGAGCCCAGAACAGGAGGCGGGGCCTTTGGAGACTTGGGATGGTTCCGGCTGTTCATCGCTGCACTTCAAGACGCTCCTAGAGAGAACCGCTCAAGGGAAGGCTTCTGGGCTCCGGCTCCTGCTGAGGTTCGGGGTTCTGGTTACCCCAGGTTCCAGCAGAAGAAATCCTGCTGATTACGCCACCAGGAGAATTGTTCCTCGGAACTGATATCCTTACGGTTTTGTTAGTGTGTTCCTTAATCCTCTCTTCCTATTGTTTTGGTTAGTCGTGTTATAGGTGACATATGCTCATTTAATAGGTAGTAATAAAATATATTGGTTAAAAAAAATTTAGCCTACAAGAAACGTTCACCATAGGCTTAGATTCTTGGTCCCCAGCTGGTATCTGTCTGAGGGTTTTTATCGCTTTGACAAAACATCATGAACAAAAGCAACTTGGGGAGGAAAGGCTTTATTTCAGTTTCATATCACAGCCTATCTCCAGTTTCCAAAGGAAGTCAGGCCAGGGACTCCACACAGACACCTTGAGGCAGGAGGTGATGCAAAGGCCCATTGCCTTGCTCACCAGGACTTGCTTAGCCTGCTTTCTTTCACAGCCCAGGACTACATTGACCTGGGTCCTCCTACATCAGTCACTAATTTAAAAATGCCCTATAGACTTGCCTACAGCCAGATGTTTTTTCTTTTTCTTTCTTTCTTTCTTTTGAACTAATTTTTCTTTTCTTTTTTTAAAAAAAGATTTATTTATTATGAATACAATGTTCTGCTTGCATGTACACGTGCGTGCCAGAGGAGGGCACTGGGTCTCATTATAGATAATTGTGAGCCACCATGTGGTTGCTGGGAGTTGAACTCAGGACCTCTGGAGGTGCAGCCCGTGCTCTTAACCTCTGAGCCATCTCTCCAGCCCTCCAACTACTCTTGATTGACATAAAAAACTCTTCAGCACAGTGATGATGCCTGGGGAGGTTGTGTGACTTTTAGAAGGTGCGGTTTTGATGGAGATGGGCATTTTGCTGGAGATGGGCTTTAAGTGTTTGTGGTCTTGCCCCATGAGATGGTTTGAACAAGACTGACCCTCATAGGCCCATAGGTTTGAATATTCGGTCACCAGGGAGTGGGGGGCATTTTGAAAGGATTAGGAAGTATGCATTCCCTTGTTGGAGGGAGTGACAATGGAGGTGGGCTTTGCGATTTCAGAAGCCCATTCCATGACCAGAGTCTCTTCTTCAGGCCGGAGTATGGTGCTGACCTGTTGCTCCAGCATCTGCCTGGACGCTGCCATGTTCCCGGGCGTGATGACAGCCCCGGTTAAATGCTTTCTTTTATAAGAGTTGCTGTGGTCATGGCAGTCTCTTTACAAGACACCCCACTTCTGTTTACTTCTCTGTTGCAAGGTTGAAGGTGCGAGCTCTCAGCTTCCTGCTCTGGCCAGCATGCTGCCGCTTGCTCCATGTCTCCACGCAGCTCAGAACGCTCTTCCTCTGGAACCACAAGTGAAAAACAACAACAAGAAAAAAACCCCCACAAAAAACAGAACCACTCTTCCATAAACTACTTTGCACATGGTGGTTTATCACAGCACCAGAAAAGTAATTAACACAAGTCTGAACAAGCGGGCACCAAAGCCCTTCAGATGAGCTTGGCCTCCCTTGGGAGGCCAGCTCTATACAAAGGCTGATTTATTTTTAGCAACACAACCCATACAAATTCCTGTAGTCCCTCCCATGCATTTCAGGACCCTTTTATTTAAAAAAAAAAAAAAAATTAAGGCTGGGCGTGGTGGCGCATGCCTTTGATCCCAGCACTCGGGAGGCAGAGGCAGGTGGATCTCGAGTTTGAGGCCAGCCTGGTCTACAAAGTGAGTCTAGGACAGCCAAGGCTACACAGAGAAACCCTGTCTCAAAAAAAAAATTTTTTTAGACAGGGACTCATATGGGCAAGGATGACCCTGAACTCACTGTATAGGCAAGTATGACCTTCAATTCCTGATTTTCCTGCCTCCACCTCCATAGTGCTGGAATCTCAAGCATGCGTCATTCCTGCTTCATGGGGTTCGGAGCCCAGAGCCTGGTGCATGCTAAGCAGGTAGTCTCCCAGCTCGGCCACACCTCCGGTCCTCAGGATCTTCTCCTCACTAGCTGTGTAGAAACAGCCCTTATTGGTCTCCTAGCCTCAGAATGTGTTCGGTCTTCCCGTCGGAGCTGGGCTGTGCTCCTCACAGGCTGGGGTGACTTACATCTGTTGTGTTCACTTGGGCTCACTCAGCACCTACCACATCCCAGTACCTAGCAGATGCGCTCGCTGAATATCTGGCGAGCTTTGCCAGGTACCCTGGGCGCTTCCCGATTCATTTGTCCGTCTTCACAAACCATGAGACAGGCATTTGTCATTGCTTCTGTCTTGCAGTTGAGCAGACTGTGTCCCAACAAAGTTAATCCATACGGCTAAGGGCACATGCATGGGTATACATGGTGGAGGCCAGCGTGGCCACCAAGCAATCTGGCTGCTAAGTCCTGGCACTGAGTTCTTTATAATTAGCCTTTAAGGCTGGGCAGTGGTGGCGCACACCTTTAATCCCAGCACTCGGGAGGCAGAGGCAGGCGGATCACTTGTGAGTTCAAGGCCAGCCTGGTCTACAAAGTGAGTCCAGGACAGCCAGAGCTACACAGAGAGACTCTGTCTCAAAAAGAAAAAAAAAAAAAAAAAAAAAAAAAAAATTAGCCTTTAACGTCATATACTCCTTTGCAGTTTCCCCTGGTCACCTTGCCTTTAATTTCCATTCTTCTAATAAGTCCAAGTATTTTATACAGAAGCCAAAATGCAGGAGAAAGTCATTGCTTCATTTTATCTTGTTATTTATTTCTGGACAGAGTTCTAAGAAACCCACTCGGGCTTGTAACTCTTGAGCCTCCTGCCTCAGATCCCTGAGTGACAGGATTTCAGGAACAAACCACTAAGGCTCATTTTATTTTGCTCTTTTTACTTATTTATTGTTAAGCATCATAATTTTGTTGTTGTTTTCAAGACAAGGTTTTTCTGTGTAGCCCTGGCTGTCCTGGAACTCACTCTGTAGACCAGGCTCCGCCTGCCTCTGCTGGGATTGAAGGCATTCGCCACCACTGCTCAGCTAAGTGTTGTAATTTTTAAAATTTAGATTTATTTGTTTTGTGTCTAGTGTTTTGCCTGCATGTAAGTGTGTGTCCTTACATGTGTGCCTGGTACCTGCACAGACCAGAAGAACGTGTCAAATGCCTTGGGTTGGAGCTGCAGACAGTTGTGAGCCACCATGTGGGTGCTGGCTGCTGAAGCTGAGTCCTCCTCAAGAGCACCTAGCGCTCTTCACTACTGAGCTCTCTCTCCAGACCTACTGTCCTCTTTTTAAAACACTTTCTTGCTTATACAAAAGGGCATTACATTAACTTAGCTGTTGAAAAAAGGTAAGACTAGAGAGTGGAACTATTACTTCAAAGAGCGCTACAAATTTACATATTCTTCCAAGAAATGATAAGTCATTACAGTAGGTAGCAATGTGATAGCATACAAGATTGTTTTTCTTTTCCTGTTTTTCTCCCCTCCACCATAAAGCCATTTTTGCCCAGTGCATGAAATTATAAATGTGTGTTTTTTAATCCTTAAATTTCTAATCCAGGTCTCTATCTTTGGGTTTTATGGGGAAGACAATGACAGAGTCATGCCCCGCCCCTTGCAAAACTGATAAATCACCTCAGGCTTTAAGGAATATTTTCCAATGGCTGCACGGAACAGCAGAGTAACGGGGCCTTTACAAAGGTGGTCTCCTGTAATCCACGGCCAGCTTCCTCCTGGGATGCCCGCTAATCTTATATCTTCTGTTTAGACACTCTATTTCTCTCTCTCTCTTTCTGTCTTCTCTTCTTCTTCTTCTTCTTCTTCTTCTTCTTCTTCTTCTTCTTCTTCTTCTTCTTCTTCTTCTTCTTCTTCTTCCCTCTTTCTGCCTCTCTCCCTCTCTCTCTCTTGTTGTTGTTATTATTAATTTGAGACAGGGCTTCTCTGTGTACCCCTGGCTGTCCTGGAACTCTCTCTCTGTAAACCAGGCTAGCCTCAAACTCAGAGATCTGCCTGTCTCTGCTTCCTGATTGCTGGGCAAAGGTATGCATCACCACATGTGGTCTGGGGTCTCATTTTTTAAAAATATTTTTTATTAATTTATTCATATTACATCTCAATGGTTATCCCATCCCTTGTATCCTCCCACTCCTCCCTCCCTTCCATTTCCCCCTTACTCCCCTCCCCTATGACTGTGACTGAGGGGGACCTCCTCCCCCTGTATATGCTCATAGGGTATCAAGTCTCTTTTTGGTAGCCTGCTATTTTTCCTCTGAGTGCCGCCAGGTCTCCCCATCCAGGGGACGTGGTCAAATATGGGGCACCAGAGTTCGTGTGAAAGTCATACCCCACTCTCCACTCAACTGTGGAGAATGTCCTGTCCATTGGCTAGATCTGGGTTGGAGGGGGGTCTCATTTTTTTAACATTAAAAATTGGAGAAGCATAGGATATTAAATTTTTTAAAAATTAAGTGGACACAGAGTTGTGGGGAAGGAGGTTAGAGATGGATCTAGGAAGAGTTAAGGGAGGAGTGAAGGATGAATGTGATGAGAATACATTGAGTGAAATCCTCAGTCCCAGACTTGCAAGACTGAAGCAGGAGGATTGCCATGACTTTCAGGAAAATACGGGTTATGTAGTGAGTTCCGGAGCACTTTGACTAAGTCTCAAAACAAACAACAATCAGGACAAAAAGTCTAACAACAACAAACATACCTAGTAGGGAGGGCAGCGTGGCCACAAAGGCAGGTTCCTCAGAAAGAAGCCTCCCCACTGCACTCCCTCTGTGCTCACCCTGCTGGTTTCCCCACCTGCGGGGGAACTGAGCTACCAATGTTGTGGAGGTGAAGAAGTAAACTTTCTTTCTTTCTTTCTTTTTTTTTTTTAAAGAAAAAGAAGCCATGTATAGTACCAGCAGAAATACAGAATACTCCAAAATGAGCAAGCTCTACACAAAAGCATTGTAAAACTCTATGAAAGGGAAAAAAGAATAAAACTCATGGATGGAAAAATTGATACATTAATGGCTTCTAAATTGATCAATTTGTTTGAATCAAGGTCTCAAAGAGTCTCCCTTTGTCTTTTCCTACTTGGAGATTGACAAACTCATCCCCAGATGTATATGAAGAAGACTAAAGAATTAAGAATCTAGTTGCAGTAGTGCACAAATCTGTAACCCCTGCACTGACAGGTGGAGGCAGGGACATCAGGGGTTCAAGGTCATTATCAACTACTTTGAGAGTTCAAGGCCAGCCTGGGCTACCTAAAACCCATTCTTAAAAATCAAATGCAAAAATAAAACAAAACAAAACTCAAAACCAAAAAAAAAAAAAAAAAAAAAGAATGGGTACTCTAAAAATTCCAGAGGAAGAGTATTTGAAAAATGGGAAGTTATGCTGGGCAGTGATGGCACACGCCTTTAATCCCAGCACTCGGGAGGCAGAGGCAGGTGGATCGCTGTGAGTTCGAGGCCAGCCTGGTCTACAGAGCGAGTCCAGGGCAGCCAAGGCTGCACAGAGAGACCTTCTGTCGAAAAACTAAAAACAAACAAACAAAAGAAACAGAGTTTGGGCTATTGACAACAGAGTGTGACTAAAACTTCATTTGAAACTATTGAAGTAATTCTAGCAAATAAATATTAATAATGACTATGATGAATTGGACATTTTTACTAAGCACATTGTGTAAGCAGGCACACTGCAGGTTTATTTGTTTTATTATTGATTCAACACCTAGATGAAAAAATATATATATATGTACACACATATGTATATTTGTTTACAATATTTACAAATAAGGAAGTTGAGGCTTTATGAGTTTATTTAACCCAATAGGTGCTAGCTCTGATTCAAATTAAGCCTTGTAGATGTTAAAGTGCTCTGACTAGCCTGTGTCGCACTGCCCTCCATGCAGAGGCGTCTTCGTGCTGGGCTCCTCCCAGAGATGTGATGGCTGACACATCTCTGGGAATACGGCAGATTCCACCCACTGCCTTTTTTAGAAGTTTGCCTCATTATTTCCCCTTTGGAATAATTATATTTTATCCCATATCTAAAATCACTACCATTGTTGAGGAAAATGTTATTTTCCCATAGCAACCACTGCCAGAAAACAAAAAAGTCCCTTGGGAATGAATCTGATCTATTCGAGACAAACTCCAGCAAGCTGTGTTTAAGGTTATTTATATTTTCGCTATTTATATTTATCTGGAGGTCACGAGGAACTGTATGTATGTTCACATTACAATCTTCTTGGGAACGTAAAGTATGTTTTGTACTGTTTTTAAATCCTTTCTTATTTTTCTCAAGACCTTGGTGCACAAACATGGTACCCAATAGAGGAACATCTGTGTCTGCTCATGAGAAAGAGCTGTAGAAAGCTCAGATTCTTCTGTGTTCACTCCTATCTGGGTCATGAAGTCCCCCCTGGGAGTAAGAACTGTGTTGTCATGGAATGCTGACAGGAAAAGCCTTCCTTCCATTTTAAACACCAACTGGGGATAATCAATTGCCAAGCTTGAGCAATCTGTTGTTAGCCCTTGTGCGTCTTGCCACGTAAGAGACCCCGGTTACCTGAGGGTGCAAAGGTGCTGTTCTCAAATCACTTCCAATGGGAAGATGTTGTGTTAATTTTTGAAATATTTTATTTAAACTCATCTGGAAAATTGCAAATTAAGCACTGACTTTGTCTCACTAATTGTTATTTTGAAATTTTCTTTTGAAGATTTATTTACATTATTCTAAATGTATGTCCGAATACCATGTGGCTGCCTGGCACCTACAGAGACAGGAAGGTATGTATGTCAGATCCCCAAGACCTGAATTTCATAGGGCCTTGTGTCACCAAGTGGGTGTTGGGATCGGAACCTTGGGCTCTCTGAAAGACCAACAAGTGGTCGTAGCCACTGAGCCAATCCTCTAACTCTTATTTATTTATTTATTTATTTATTTAAATTGGGTCTCATGTAGAGCAGGCTAGCCTCGAACTTACTCTGTGGCTGAGTCACCACTCATGTTTTTTACACTTGTATTTAAGAAGATTGTATTATGACACTAGTGCAGTTGTACAATAATAGTTTAACTTCATGGTTTATCTGACAATGTTATTCTGAAAAGAACTGTGTCCACTAAACATCTAGCTTGATCAGTTCTTTCAAGGGCCTTTTCTGACCCATTAATTGTCAAATTGCCTGATCCCTCGCGCCCCAAAGGATCTCACCGTGTATCCCTGGCTGTTCCCGAACACAATATGTAGACCAGACTGGCCCCAACCCCACAATGCCCCTCTTGCCTCTGCCTCCTCAGTGCTGGCATTAAGGCTGTGTGGCGGCACAGCACCTCTCACAGCCCCTTATAGAAATTCCCTTCTCGTCTGCTTCCCGTTCCTGTCACAGGCACCGAAGCCGACGCCTCCAGACAAAGTGTTCCCGCTGCACCCCGGCTCAGGCCTCTTCCATTCTAAGCAGCCTGACTAACATTCACAGGTCCTGACCTGTCTGTGGCTCAGCCTTTGACAAGAACAGATCTTGTCAGATACGGTCCCCACAAAAAATTAAAGGAAGCTGCAGTTTGCTCTGCACTTATTTGTTGGGTTGTTCATGACCCCTGATAATCAGGCAATGAACTCTCAGGATGTGGAACAAGTTGTAAGCACCGGGAACACACAGAAAGCAAGACTTGATGTAACAGTCATACAGGTGTGTGTGTGTGTGTGTGTGTGTGTGTGTGTGCGAGTTAGTGTGTTCACCTGTATCTTGTTTTGTTTGAGAGCATGTCATTTGGAATTCACCTGGAAAAATAAACAACTGCAAATCGACAGGTGGTGGTGGCACACACCTTTAATCCCAGCACTCAGGAGGCAGAGGCAGGTGGAGTGATGTGAGTTCAAGGCCAGCTTGATCTATCTACATAGCGAGTTCCAGAACAGCTAGGACTGTTACACAGTCAAGGTCCATCTCTCTCACTGGCTACCACCCTCACATCTCCAGTTCCTCGTCTCTCCCTTGCACACCCACTGCTTCCCCTCCCCCCCACCCCCCATTTTTTCCAGCTCTCCATCATGTGTTTGTTTGCTGTAGTGGCCCCTGCCTGCCCCAGGGAAGTATTCAGGAGTCTTCAGACTGGCTAGGGCCTCCCTACCTAGGAATTTCTAATTAAACAATAGTCTAAACTGGGTGTGGTGGCGCACGCCTTTAATCCCAGCACTCTTGAGGCAGAGGCAGGTGGATCGCTGTGAGTTCTAGGCCAGCCTGGTCTACAGAATGAGTCCAGGACAGCCAAGGCTACACAGAGAAACCCTGTCTCTAAAAACAAACAGAGCTGGGCATGGTGGGGCACGACTTTAATCCCAGCACTCTTGAGGCAGAGGCAGGTGGATCGCTGTGAGTTTGAGTCCAGCCTGGTCTACAAAGCAGGTCCAGGACAGCTAAGGGTACACAGAGAAACTCTGTCTCAAAAACAAAAAGAAAAACAAACAAATAACAATAGTCTAGCCAACAAACACAGCTCCTCGTGCTTGACACACAAATATCTCCACTTATCACCCGTTCTGTGGTCACTTCGTCTCCAACCACTTCGGCTTGTGGTTTCTTTACTACTTCCTTTTTAATACTTTTCAACGTTGGTACTTTCTAGCTCTGCTCAGTGATGAGACTCACACAGGATTTGACTCACATCACATCTGCAGAGCTGCAGCGTCAGGAGAGGACAGTGGGGATCCTTACTGTGGATCAGTGTCCCTGGTGCCAGCGTCATCATGGCGCGCTGCTTGAAGAGGAACCTGAGACGTGTAGAGCATTTAGATGACAACTCAAGGGGCTGGAGAGATGGCTCAGGGGTTGAGAGCACTGACTGCTCTTCCAGAGGTCCCAAGTTCAATTCCCAGCAACCACATGGTGGCTCACAACCATACACAATATGGCCTGATGCTCTCTTCTGGCCTGCAGGTGTACATGCAGGCAGAACACTGTATTCATAATACTTTTTTTTTTTTTTTTTGGTTTTTTGAGACAGGGTCTCTCTATGTAGCCTTGGCTGTCCTGGACTCGCTTTGTAGACCAGGCTGGCCTCGAACTCACAGCGATCCACCTGCCTCTGCCTCCCGAGTGCTGGGATTAAAGGCGTGCGCCACCACGCCCGGCTCTGTATTCATAATACTTAAATAAATCTTTTTTTAAAAAAGTCACAACTCAAGCACTGTACTATATAGCTGTATTAGTTTTCTAGTGTTGTGTGGACAGATGGCCGTATACAGTGGCTTGCAACAATGCACATTTCCCTCCACAGTTGCTGTGGGCCGTGACTCTGACTATGCACACTGACAGGGAGGGCACTGGCTTCTCACCTGCTGTGAACTAAGGCTTCCTTAGCATCTCATAGGTCGCCCACAGTTCCTGCCGCACGGTCCCCTCCCACAGTCAGCTGACAACATGGTGCTTATGCAGTCTGCTGTTGTAGAGCCTAACATTAGGGAACACAGTCCCAACCGTGACATCCCGTGGGGTCTACTGTGTATTGGGTTTCTCTAAAGGAACAGAATTGATAGAATGTGTGTATATATTAGGAGGGCGTTCACTAAGCTGGCTCACAGGGTGGGGCCTGTGTAGTTGAACA
>OU015753.1:1689323-1707443 GCA_907169655.1 Acomys percivali | reverse complement strand
TGTGTGTGTGTGTGTGTGTGTGTGTGTGTGTGTGTGTGTGTGTGTGTAGTTCTGCTTTCCCACCACGTGGGTTCTGGGGTAAGAATTCAGGTTCTTGGTGGCAGGTGCCCTGCCGTGCTGAGCCTTCTTGGTAGCCCATGGCCCCAAGTATTGATAAGGTCCAAAGCAAGAAAGCCTCAGCAGGACTTGGCATCACGTGATCAGCACAGTCCCTGGGAGACAAGATGAGTGACGTATCCATATGGAGGTAATAGGAGTCTTTCCAGGTCTGTGTGTACTCTTGTGGGCTTTGGGAGGGTGACTTCTTGATGTTTGGCTCAGCGGAGGACACGTGATAGCATCGTTTGTTGGGACCGGTGACCATCCTGTGGACTCAGGGCAGTCAGAAGGGAGAAAACGCAATGTTTCCTCTCACCCAGAGCAGCAAGGCCAAGGAGAATGCGCAAGATTCTGAAAAGCCAAGGAACGTCTTTGTTTTGTTTATTATTTTGAGAAGGGAGGAGGGACGGACGGACGATCCTCAGCGCCAGCTTTAGGTACTCAAGTTCTGGGCCTCACAGGCGCTTTAATAGGCTCAGAAATCCTGCTAATTAACTGCCAAAGTGAACTTATTGTATTGTGTGGGACAAACTGAGGTCAACAGTGCCTCTCTCTTGAAGTCTGCCGTTCTTGGAAGACAACGGCACGCATTTATTTAGGAACCACAACCTCTAAATGCGGCAGAGAGCAGCGTCAGTCACTTCGCCAGACTTGTTCCACGTTGTTATTAAACAGCTTAGAGTTTGCGTATCATTCACTCCCTATGGAGTTGGGGGTGTGTCAGTGCCTGAGCCAGCCTCGTCTCTACCCACAAGAGCTTCCCCTCTGTATTTTTCAGAGGGTTTTGTTCAAGTTGCTTACATTGAAGAATTTCAAGAAACAGATGTATTTGAATTGCGGTCTTAAGTCCTACTTGTTTAAACAAATGGGTCACCGAGAAACTTTAAGGTAAATAGTGGCCTCAAGAGGAAGTACCAGGGCGTCCAAGCGTCTCCAATCTCTCTCGGGAGCAGCCAATTAATCTCTGCTTGAGAACAGCGCCGCCCGGCCTTGCAACCGAGCCAGGCAGTGGTTAGGATAGAAAGCCTGCGTTGCTGCGGGCAGAGAGACCTGGCCCTAAGCTCCCTCCCCAGTCTGGTTCCCATCTTCCCTGGGGCGACTCGGTGGCTGCTGGGCTCTAAAGGCGTCTCCGAGTTTAAACTGCTTTCTCCCAGGAAGGGGATTAAAAGTCACAAAGAAAGGGAGAGGACCTCTGCGTAGCCCTCGGGGGGCGTGGGTGTGGCGTCCCCGAGTGGGCCTCCCGCCGCAGCCTACTGGAAGAGGGCTGGTGGAGGACGCGCCCTGCCCAGCGCCGGCCCAAGCACAGCGCCGCGGGCTGCGACGCGCAGCGCCCTGCGGTGAACCGAGCGGCCGGGCAGCGGCGGAGGCCTCCCGGGCGCCCCGCCCTGCGCCTCCTCCTGCCGCCTGCGCGCGGTGCTGTGCGCCCGGCCCGCCGCTGCTCCTCCTCCCTGCCTCGCCGTCCCCTCCTCGGAGTCCCGACTGAGCGCGAGCGCCACACGGCCCGGGGCCGCCGCCGAGCGCGCCAAGACGCCAAGACGCCGAACAGGTGGCCGGAGGCTGCAGGCGCCCGGGCGGGGCCAGGCGAGGCCAGGCGAAGGCGGCCGGGCTGGACATGGTAGCCGGGCAGTTCGGTGCCGCCGCCTGCTCGCGCCCCTAGCCGCCGGCGCGGCGGCCCCACCGCGCCCTGCCTACAGTCTCCCGGCCCAGCGCCGCTCCGGCCACGGACAGCGAGGGACGGCGGCATGAAAGTGACCGTGTGCTTCGGGAGGACCCGGGTGGTCGTGCCGTGCGGAGACGGCCGCATGAAAGTTTTCAGCCTCATCCAGCAGGCGGTGACCCGCTACCGGAAGGCCGTGGCCAAGGTGAGTGGCCTGGGGGCGCACGGCGGGGAGCGGACGGGGGAAGGCGCGGGGATCAATATGGCGCTTCCTGGAGACGGAGGAGGGAGACCGGGAGGCGGGGAAAGGGAAAGTGCGGCAGCCGGGCGGCCTCGCCGGCGCCCCCGGCCCGGACCTGCAGCCGCAAAGTTCTCCGCGCGCTCCGACTGGACCGCGATCGCCGCTCGCACGCTCCCTGGACACTGTCTGGGTCCTCGGGGCTTAAGGGTGGGCGGCCTGGTGCCCAGAGCCGGCACCGGGCGAGGCAGAGTGCGGCACGCGGGAGGCGCGGCGCAGCCTGGCGGGGCGCCTCTGCCCTGCCGTCCGCGGGCCCTGGCAATCCAGCTCCAGGCCTCTCCCCGAGCAGGCCTGCCGCGGAGGGTTGGCCACGGAACTTTGGGGGTGTGGAAAGAGTTGGGCGATCGGGCGCACGCGGGAGCCGCAGCCGGGCCGTGGACCTTCTGTGTTCTTGCGGGATCTCCGGGCCGCGCAGGCAGCCCTGGTTGGATCGTCCAGGCTCGTGGGCTCCGGTCGGGGCGATGGAGTGGCTCCGATGCTGGGCTCCCTCCAACCTCAGCCTGGATTCGCTCCTGGAGTCAAGAGTTCCCTCCGGATCTCTCCTCTTAACCTAGCTGGGTGTGCTCCGGTGGATGCACAGGGCCTGGGGTCGGAGGAGCGTCGATTTCTCGTTTTCCGCCTGGAGTAGTAACATTGTGTCCCTTAAAAGCATTCCTCCACAATGGGTCAGAGGTGGAAAGGCGTTTTGTTCGTTTGTTTTACCCTCTGTGTTTGACAACAGCCCACGCTGAAGTTTCGCTCTAGCACCTGAGGATATTTCCTTTGTATGAGAGTGGAATGTGTCCCCTTTGGTATTTCCCGTCTGTTGTCTGTTCAGTAGTGGAGTGGCCTGCCTTCTGCGACTTCGGAACAAGCAAGAGGCGGGTGGTGGCTTTGTCTGCCTAAATCGCCGAATGCTCATGGGCCACCCTCCATTTTTCTCTGAAATTAAGAAAGGGCAAAATGGTTACGTCGCTGTTTTGTTTTGTTTTTAGTTTGCGTTGGAAAAAAAAAACATAAAATTGCCCCTTTAAGGAAACTTTGGGGGATGGTTAGGAATCTGATACTGGGAGAGGAGGTGCCGGGTCCAACAGCTGTGTTCTTCCAGTTGGTCGGAACTCATTGAAAAATCAAACAACGCTAGTGGAAATTGGGCACCTGTTTATCTTGTAGCGCTGACAAAAGGGGAAGCCCTCTGTACCTTCACACTTAGGTGTTTTTTTTTTAAATGCATCGTTTATGAATTGACAGTTAGTTGGTGATTTAATGTTGTTAGGGAATAACCAGATTTGCCTTTGTACTCTGCAGACCAACATTGCTAGCTGTGGAAGAAAAGAGAAAAAGGCAGTGATATAGAGTGCATACAAGTGTGCCTGGTTCCAGAGCAGAGAGTGTGACACTGTTGGCCTCTGCTTTGCTGGTTTTGTTTGTAAACCTGGCCATGTTTCATCTTGCACACCCTGGGCAATGGTCAAGGTGCTTGTTGGGAAATACACAGGCAACTATTTGACTGAATGAATCATTATTATTTTTTTTTTACCCCTGTGGAAATTAAGCATTTACTATTCCAGGTCAAGTTAAGCATTTATTGTGTGTGGGTGCTGGGCACTGCAGGGAACCATAGGCTTCTTTGTAGAAGACAGACTGTGAGCGGCTAAGATTCTTGTGATTGCTCGGGTGAAGACATGTGTGCTGTGGGGAGGTGCTGTCTCTGGGATGTTGGATGTGTGGAGTTGAGGGCCCTTGTTGATAGATGTAGCTTGGTCTTCTCTATCAGCAGTGGCTGTTCCATGGTGGAGGAAAAGGGGTGGGGAAGAGGTCACAGAAAGTGTGGGAGCTGTGAGTAACTAGTAGTTGTGAGGTGACCAGTAAATGAGGGAAGGGAGAGAGATGGATTGTAACATTGGAGTCAGAGATAAGAGTCAGGGATGCTTCACTGGTGTGCAAAAACTCAGGAGGTGGTGTCTGTGTGTATGTATGTACGCAAGTACGTGTGTCTATGTGTTTGTGTGTATGTATGTGTGTGTATGTATGTATGTGTGTATGTGTATTTCTGTGTGTTTCTGTGTGTTTCTGTGTGTGTGTGTGTGTGTGTGTGTTTCTGTGTGTGCTTAGAGACCAGGAGTCATTCTCAGTCTGTCTGTACTTTCTGTTTTGATTCTTACTGAACCCTGAAATTCAAGGCCAGCCAGGGCTACATAAACCCTTCCCCCTCAAAGATAGATTTGGAGTTCAACCATTGGATCACAAGACTTTTGACTCATAAGTGCTCCAAGGGTTGTGCTCAGTGACGCA
Source organism: Acomys percivali (assembly GCA_907169655.1). Lineage (NCBI taxonomy): Eukaryota > Metazoa > Chordata > Mammalia > Rodentia > Muridae > Acomys > Acomys percivali. The sequence goes on along the minus strand of OU015753.1, from coordinate 1,703,115 downwards.
TAGCTTTAATCCCCAAACTTGGAGGCAGAGGCAGGTGGATCTCTGTGAGTTTAAAGCCATGCTCATGTACAGAGTGAGCTCCAGGCCACCCAAGGCTACATAGTGAGAACCTGTCTCCAAAGGACGGAAAAAAAAAAAAAATCCACAAACAAGCCAAAAATCAAAACTGACCAAACCAGGGCTGACTCTGCAGCTAAGAGCCCTGGCCGCTCTTCCAGAGGACCTGGGTTGGATTCCCAGCACCACATGGTGGCTCACAACCATCTGTGACTTTAGTCCCAGGGGGACCCAATCTTCCTCTGGTCTCAGAAAGCACTGCATGCATGTGGCACACATATGTGCAGACAAAACATCCACACACAAAAAACACTTTAAGTTAAAAGTGTCTAACAGCTTCAGGAAGTGACATCACCCATTTTCCGCCTCTCCTCGGATGGTTAGGTAATGGCTGAGATTCATCTCTAGCCTGTCACGCGTCTCCCATCCTATGTAAGGGTGCAGCATTGTTGGTGCTGCAGCTTCTGCTTTCTTCTTCTGCTTAACAAAGCAGGGTAGATCCAGTAGGAAGAACTGAGTAGCCAAGGTGGTCGTAAAATCTTGCTTAGTTGGGTTGCCAGGTGACGCAAAACATGGTGAGCTCCCACCTGATGGGTCAAATGTGGGCAGGCAGAAAACTCATGGAGCAGAAGGGGGGGGGGGGAGGAAAAGCGTTGTGGGGGAAAACCCCAGGCATGTTTTCTGTGCTCTAAGCACTTTGTGGTATGGTGGTGCTAATTTTCTGGTACTCTGTTTGTGCTATTTGAGCTGAGTTCTCTGTAGGTTGAACAAATCAATTTCTGGCCAGCAAAATGCCATGGCTTAGCACTGGAAATGTCCTTAAGAAGCCAGCGTCTGATGTCGTACCTTTGTCACATGTAATCTGTATTTTTTGTTTTGTTTTGTTTTGTTTTTCAAGACAGGGTTTCTCTGTGTAGCCTTGGCTGTCCTGGACTCACTTTGTAGACCAGGCTGGCCTCGAACTCACGGAAATCCACCCTTCCCCCCTCCTGAGTGCTGGGATTAAAGGCGTGTGCCATCACTGCCCAGCATAATCTTTTTTTTTTTTTTTTTTTCACTAGTGTGAAAACACTTTTGGAGACATGAATAGTGATGGGAGAAAATGGCTGTTTGTCTTCACTTGCCCATTGTCACCAAGACCCTGTCTTAGGGGATGCTGTGTTAGCTACTGACAACCAGGTTATGTGGATGCTTCTATTGAGTGGGTCGATTTGCATCTGAGTGTGTGTGCGCAGAGCCTTACTGTTTCAGACACACACACACACACACACAGAGAGAGAGAGAGAGAGAGAGAGTGAGAGAGAGAGAGAGCGCCTTAGCTTTAAGCATGGGGCTTCTGGAAGGCAAGCTGTGTACTAACTAAATATCATACATACTCTGGGACTTCACAGCAGGGGCCACCATCATGTAGTAGGGGGTGGTGGGTACCATGTCATTGGGGTTTGCACTGGGCTTGGGAGGGACGGCTAGCTGTGCTTAGGGTCCCCGCTTTCTAACCGAGTGACCTCAGGAAGCGCCTGCCTTGCAGTGGGATAGTTCTGGATCTTCAGGTCTGCAGTGGATTCACAGCATACGAACCTGGAGAGCCTAAAGGTATGAGGGAGGGTATTGTGGGTTTGTGAGGGCCTGTGTTTGGGATCAAGCTGTGGAGGACAGGAAGAGAGAGAGAGAGAGAGAGAGAGAGTCTGGGAATAATAATACTTTGCTAACCAGAGACGGGACAAGTAGCTGACTGGATGAGCCTGGCTTAGTTGGAAAGAGCAGCTCCTGTAGACAGGAGGAAGGGTTGAAGACAAGGTGAGATCGGTGGGCTGCAACCCCTTGGTTCACCTCCCTTCTCCTTGTAGACCTGCCTGGGGGCCTGGTGGGGTCGGGTGGGGTATTGGGAACCTGCCTGTATTAGCTGTTTCACACTGGGCAACCTAACCCTACAGAGCCTCAGCTGGCTCAGCTCTCCTGCAGGACTAAAGTGAGCGGTGAGCAGTGGTGAGCACGAACTCCTCCCAGCTAGCTCTGGGCTGGAGAAGCTGCTCAGCAGAGTGGATCAGCAGCACATTTCATCCGAGAGCACTCTCAGCTTTTCTCTACCCTATAGTTTCTGCCAGGCTTTTTTTCTTTTGCTTAGAGCATAATTTGATTGAAGAATAGGTTTGCTTAAAGCCTGCTTATACAATGATGCCAATCAGAAGGGCAGATGGGTTGAGCAGGTGAGGGGGTAGAGAATGCCAAAGTTGCTCCAAGTGTTTTCCATGGGCTGGCGGGGCCTCTGCTTCCCAGAGCAGTCTCTTAAGTGTGACTTAGTAGCAAGTTGCTTAAAATACAATTTAAAGAGGAGGGGAGGTGGGGCTTGCCCACGATTCTGTAATCCAAGCCCTGGGAGGGAGGGGCAGGATGATTGGTTACAAAGTGCTAGGCCAGCTTGGTCTGCATAGTGAATTCCAGGCCAGTTAGTGAGTGTCTCAAAGAATCAAAATAATAAACAAAACAACTTATGGAGAAGAATTTTAAAAAGTATTTGTCATATTACTAATTACTAAATTTAGGAAATCAGGGTTTTATGAAATATCTGGTGGTTTGGTATGGGGTGTGTGTGTGTGTGTGTGTGTGTGTGTGTGTGTGTGTGTGTGTGTGTAATACATGACAACATCTTGCCACACAGTTGCAAACTTTCTGGAAGTTACATTGTGGCAGTGATTGAGAGAAGATATAGGCAAGGATTGAAAAGACATTTCATTACTTGCAACATTTTCTGCCTGTCAAAGAGGAAAAAGAAACATAGTTGAAAGGTGTTAATGTCCTCCTCTCTCGGACTTCAGGTCTAGTGTCTCTGTAGTAACCTTTTCTTTCTTGTGTCGTCTTTTCCAGACTCCATACCCCATGTCCCAGTCTCTTACACTTTCCAGCCTCCACCCCCATCCTTTCTGCTTCTTCCTAGATTGCTCGCTCACTCTTTGCAGGCCTCCATTGACTCTCAGCTCAGACCAGCCCTGTCCGGGAGTGTGCTGTGTGTGTACCTGGCTGTCTGAGGCACTCTTTTCCTTGTGTTTCCCCTGAGGACTTCCTGCGGCCCTCGTACTTTGTAGGACTCATGTGTGTGCAGAATGGGGCTGCGGTTCTCTTCCAGGCTGGATGGCTGATGCTAGTGCCTTACCGCAGGCTCACTTGTTCAGCAGATGTCTGTCACATGCCGTCAAGAAGGATGAGTAAATGAAGTTGAGAATAAGCCCATCACACGATTGCCACACAGAAAGGACCCTTCTGAGAAGATGCCGATTCCCACTTGCTAGTTAGAAGGGCCTCAAGGCTGTGCTTGTCATGTAGCACACATAGAGTGTCATAACTAAGACTGAGAGAGTTTGGAGTGTCTGGAAGATCCTCTTTCACATCAGCTATTTTCAAGTTCAGTCTGTCTGTGAGACCAAGCAGAGCCCAGTCCTGGGGTTTGCACTGGGTTGGGTTCAAGTTATGTGGCCAAAGCAGTGTAGGAGTCTGGCCCTGGCTATACTTAGGCTCGGTCTAGTGCCCCCGTTTCTTTCGGTGGTGAATCCTTGGGGCTTGGCCAGAAGCGAATGCAAGTGTTTAGGAACCGAGATTCACAAAATGAGTCTGGCTGAGGAGGAGCACTGCTTGGCTTATGGTGATTCTAATTCCTTACGGATGAATTACTTGTTGGAGGTAGTGTTTAAAGTCCCACATGGGCCATTAACCTGCACACAGATCCTCCATCTGTCCTGGAGGGTCTTCCCTTCCTGTGGCATTGGATGCATGTTGATGATGGCAAACACTCAATAGATGACACACACATATACTCTCTCTTTTCAGGGTTGGAAAGAAATGGGGGAAAATCAGGGCAGTAGGTTCTTTCCATAGGTTATTTTCCACTGGGTGGAGTTGGCATGTTAGGCACACAGAGCACCCTCCCTTCCCCAGAGCCATTAATTCTACATTCCTGTCTAGACCAGGGCCACCAGCAGGAGAACATGTGGTGGGTGTGTTGTTGCTGTTTGGTTCGATTTTGATTTTTTTTTTTTTTTTTAATTTTTTGAGTTTGAGTTTTACTCTGCAGCTCAGGGTGTCCCAACTCACACTTGTGATCCTCCAGCCTTTGCCCACAGATGTGTACAACCATTCATAGTTTCCTTCCTTCCTTCCATCCTCTTCCTCCTCCCCCTCTTCCTCCTCTTCTTTTAGGTAGGATCTCTCTATGTAGCTCTGGCTGCCTTTGACATTGAACACACAGATATCTCCCCGCCTCAGTCTCCTACCTGCCCGCGTCATGGGGCCTGGCCTTAGAGAATCAAATTCTAATGAAAACAAATTTAATGTTTAGTGACTAAAGGAGGATAGTGTGTCTGATTTTGCCCCAACCCTGTTCCTATTTTTGCCTTAAAAACTTTGTTTGGAAAGGTTCTGTGGACATGAGGTTCTTCCCTGGGGCTGCGCTCGCCCCGCCTTATGTCCTCTGGTGATTTAAGGAATACTCTCACACTCAGGATGCAAATCCTTTATTTGGCTGCTTACTCAGCCTGCACAAGAGCAGCCCTGGGGTCAGTCTCCATTACTTCACAGAAGCAGATTTGAGCTGGGCGTGGTGGCGCACACCTTTAATCCCAGCACTCAGGAGGCAGAGGCAGACGGATCTCTGTGAGTTCAAGGCCAGCCTGGTCTACAAAGTGAATGCAGGACAGCCAAGGCTACACAGAGAAACCCTGTCTTGAAAAAAAAAAAAAGAAGCAGGTTGGGGAGGCACACCGGGAAGCCCCTTAGCTTTTCAGTTAGGGCATGGGGGATCAGAAGCTCAGGGTCAGCCTCTGAAACACTGCAAGTTCAGCGTAGTGACTTTGAGGCCTACTTGAGCTACATAAGACTGTGTCTTGTTTTTTTTGTTGTTGTTGTTTTTTTTTGTTTTTTTCTCGAGACAGGGTCTCTCTGTGTTGCCTTGGCTGTCCTGGACTCACTTTGTAGACCAGGCTGGCCCTGAACTCACATCGATCCACCTGCCTCTGCCTCCCAAGTGCTGGGATTAAAGGTGTGCGCCACCACGCCCGGCTCAAACAAACCAACAGACCCAGCACTCTTCCTTTCTTCTCTGTTCTCTGCTGATATTGGCACTCCTAAATAGAACTCAAGCTTTACATCTGTATGTCCTAAAATGTCATTAATTTCTTCTCATAAATTCCTTGACGTGTAGATAAGAGAAACGAAACATTTATATACAAACTTAGACATCAGTGTTCATAGCAGCATTATTCATATGGGCACCAAATAGTCCCTGTGCTGACCAGCTGACAGATGCATCGGGTTGGGTCAAGAAGTATACAGAGTGACTGAGAATTGGTCCATTTCTTTAAAGATTTTTAATTAATTATTGTTATTATTATGATTAATTATTGGTTTTTGAGACAGGGTTTCTCTCTGTAGCCCTGGCTGTCCTGAAACTTACTCTGTAGACCAGGCTGGCCTCAAACTCACAGAGATCTACCAGCGTCTGCCTCCTGAGTGCTGGGATTAAAGGTGTGTGCCACCACTGCCCAGTTTATTTTTGTTAATGTTTTAAAAGCTACTGTATTTTATGTGTATGAGTGTTTTGCCTGTATGCGTGCCTGTATGCGTGCATGTATGTATGTATGTATGCATGCACACCGTGCGTGTGCCTGATGTTGGATCCCTTGGAATGGAGTTACAGATGGTTGTGATCTGTAGTATGAGCTCTGAGAAATGAATCCAGGTCGTTCTCAAGAGCAGCTCATTCTCTTAACCACTGAGCCATCTCTGCAGCCCAAAGACCTTTGTGTGTGTGTGCATGTGTGTCTGTGCACGTGTGTCTGTGCATGTGTTTCTGTGCATGTGTGTCTGTGAACGTGTGTCTGTGCATGTGTGTCTGTGCATGTGTGCCTGTGCAAGTGTGTCTGTGCACGTGTTTCTGTGCATGTGTGTCTGTGCACGTGTGTCTGTGCATGTGTGTCTGTGCACGTGTGTCTGTGCATGTGTGTCTGTGAACTTGTGTCTGTGTGTATGCCACGCTGTGCAGGGAATCATGGAGGCCAGGAAAGGTTGCTTGGAGCAGGAGTTGCAGGCCAGTTGGATTCTAGGAATCAAACTTGGGTCCTGTAGAAGAGCAGCGAATGCTTTTAATAACCCAGCCATCTCTGTACCCTGGCTATTCCTTTTATGAGTGATTAAATTGTCTAAATTGTTGGTGGTTATAATGGTTTGTACAGCTATAAATATACTAAAATCACTAATTGTTGCCTGTGTGCGGGGTGGTGCAGAGGTTGCTGTAGACGGTCTTCAGATGTATTCTACCTTATTTTGGGGGGCAGGGTCCCTTGAACCTGAAGCTCACCGAATTGGCTATCCTGGGCACCTAGTGAGTCAGGGCTCCCTCAGGTTAGCCGGTGTGCCAGCAAGCCCTGCTTCCACACGAGTGCTAGGGGCAGACTGAGGGCCTCACGATTGTGTGTCTGGCAAACACCTAACTGACTGCACTATCTTTCTGGCCCCAACTGTATACTTTAAATGGGTGAATTTTATGGTTCATGATTGTATCTCAATAAAGATGTTAAAAAAGATTGCGTAAGCCAGTGTGAATAACATTCCATTTTTAGGTACTTTATAGTTCTGAGAGTCTTATAAAACATGTCTTTTGTGTGTCAGAGATAACCAAACACAATTGAAAATGATTTTCTTTAGAGATTTTTTTTTTTTTTTTTTTTTTTTTTTTACTACAATCCACTAAATTAATTCTACTTCCCTGGGCCTGTGTAGTCTACATGCTGTCTTCCTGTGAAGCTCTTCCTTAATGAACCTCTGTATCCCATGTGTTTTGTGTCACTTCAACCCCTCCGAAGGCTTCTCAGCTGTCCATGCATTCCATCAGGCCCCATTTGCCTTTGCTGAATGGAGATTGGCTGGAATGTCCCAAAGATCTAACGGGAGAGCTTTATGTGTGTTTGCTTTTTGCTTGCAGTAGCTCCGTCTTCCTCCCGTCCTCCTCTCACTGAGGCCTGGGCAGGTTCAACAACCCCGCCTCCCCCCAGACCCACCAGCACTTCCAGTCTGCCGGGATGGTCATCACCCTCCTGGATTACCAGGCAAGGGTGACAGGCACGGGCTTTGCCAGGGAGCAGACTGGCACCGGATCTCATTCTAGCCACGAGTGCTGTGAGAGTCTGTCCCCTCCCTTTCTTGCCCTCCTGGACACATAGCTGGTGGGAGTCAGATGAATCACACGCTTGGAGGCAACTTCCTCAGACTGGTGCTAGCTGGGTGCTGTATGTATCCATAGGTGGATGCGTGGACGCATGCAGCATTTTCGTGGTATCTAACTGTCGGTGGCCTCAGCAATGTCAGAGCAGTAGTTTCTCTCTCTCTCTGGGTTCTACCATCAGATGTCACAAAGAGTTAAGTTTTGGGCTTGTGTGATTTTTCTGCTTGTGCTTGTTTTGCATCTTTTTGGAATAGAAAACTAGTGTAGCCGGGCGTGGTGGCGCACGCCTTTAATCCCAGCACTCGGGAGGCAGAGGCAGGCGGATCGCTGTGAGTTCGAGGCCAGCCTGGTCTACAAAGTGAGTCCAGGACAGCCAAGGCTACACAGAGAGACCCTGTCTCGAAAAAAAAAAAAAAAAACCAGGCAAAAAAACAGAGTCCAAACAAGTTCTTGAAAATATTAAAAAAAAAAAAAAAAAAAAAAGAAAACTAGTGTATATCCAGGCATTTCCTACACTAAAAATTAATGTTTTCTGTATGCCTCACAAAATAACTCACTATTCATTCTGCAGAGCGAAAATGGCCAGCTCATCAAAATGTGAAGGTATCAGCAGATGAAAACCACAAAGCAGAAAGCGCTGGCTTTGTGTAGGTGGCTGATATAAGAATAGGCCTTGTGTTCTCATTTTTTTTTAATGTTTAAAATAAATGGAAATTGGCAACTCTTGCATGCGTGTCTTTTAATCTTCATTTTCAAGTCCAAATATTAAGCCTGTTTTTAAGTATAAGTTCTTTCCCAGGAAACATTTTCTTGTAGTACAAAGGCGTTTCAGACGCATAAGTTGTAGTTCTGAAGCCCGGTGTGCAGCGTCATGGTGAGTGATGGTGGCAGATTCCTGCTCAGCAGGTTATCCTTCAGCTGAGCGTTCTCTCACTGCAGAGAGGAGAGGCAGAGTGTTATGCAGGGTGTGAGTAACTCCTAAGTCCACTGAAGCCGGATGTAGGATCTGGGGTCTTCACCACGTGGTTAAAGTTCCAGAAAAGTCCAGAAGCTCACATCTAAACAGTTGCACCTGGAAGCTGGGCCATGCCAGCGTTCACGTCTCCGAAAGGACACGATCATGAAGGCACACCCTAAGAGGTTTTTAAATCTTTTTCAGGGAAACCTGGAATGCCAATTAACCGCTAAGCCTTCTGTGATGCTAGCCGCATTGTTCATGTTTTATGATCTATTGATGGCAGCCCAAACATCTGCAAAGACACAGGCAGCTGAAGCGGGAAGGTCTAGCAGGAGCTGTTTCCCTTGCTGAGCACATCAATCAGAGTGACAGGAGGAGGCCGATTTTGGGCATTAAATGTTCCTGGTGTTACTGGGTGGTTGCCAGGGAGCGAAGGGAACGACTTCTTATTTGTTTTTGTTGTGTGTTGGGCACTGAACCCAGTACCACACCAGGCTGCATCCCAGAGGAAGGTGCAGGCACTGTGAGAAGCTGATGGAGCCGATGTTACTGCTGCTCCTTTTGCTAAGATGGATACTGGTGAGCGAGGGCCGCTTGCAGGAGGTTCCCTTGCTTTCCCCCTTGATTAGAACTGTGCTAGGTGTGGACAGTTGTGTGTGTGATGTAAACAGCCTTCTAAAGTCATTCGAAGAAGCTTTCGTGTCTCAGAGGTGTTCAGAAAGGAAGAGCCTTACTAGGTTCCTTCCTCCCCCCTCCTGCCCCCCCTGCCCCTCCTGACCCCCCCCCCCTCCCGCCCCCCCTGCCCCTCCTGCCCCACCATTCCCCCACCCCCCACCCCTCCCGCCCCCCCCCGCCCCTCCCTATGTGGCTCCTCCTATCAGCAGTTTTTCCTCCTGTGACTGAGGGTGCTGCCTTTCTTGGGCTTTCATGAAGAAAATCGATTCCATATCATCTCCTCGCTGTATCTTCTTCCTCCTCAGGTTTTAATTATTGGCTAGACCCACTTTGGTGGCTGCTTTATTAATCAGCTCAATTTTTACTTGATTTATTATATCAAGCATTGTTTTAAAGGACAGTCACTAAGGAGTCGCTTTTCTTCTAGAACTCTTATAGGAACTCAAGTCTTGTTATGTAAGTCATTGGGAAAGGAGAAAAACAATTCTAGGTTCAACAATGTACAGATTCCCCAGAAGGCCCAGCAGACTAGAGATGATTCTTCTACTCACTGCTTTTACCTGAGTTTTGTTTCTGTTTTTGCACGAAGCAGCTGTGTACAAGGCGCACTGGCTTGCCTCTTGTATGCCGTGTTTGTGTGCTATGCCTGTATTCTACCACCGACTTACACCCCTGGCCCTGTGCTGGATTTTCCCACTAATCCTTGCTGTTTTCCACAGCAATGGAAGCTGCCATACTGCCCTGTTAAAGGAAATTGATAAATATTTTGTCCAAGGGAGCTTTCTGTGATAAAGCACAGACCAGAAACAGCTCGGGGGTCTGTAGCCCCTCGGCAGCTCATTCCGAGGCCCGAGGCCCGAACTGAAGCCGACTGCAGAGGGAGGAGTGCAGCTTAGGCTTCTGCGAGGTTGCTCGACTTGTTTTCTTACACAATACAGGACCACCTGCCCAGGCCAGGCACCGCCCTAAGGGTTGGGCCTCCCACATTAATCATTAATCAAGAGGCGAGGCCACAAGTCAGTCTGATGCAGGCAGTTCCTATTCCCAGGTGACTGTAGTTCATGTCAATTTGGTAAAAAAGTAACCAGCGAGCATTCACTTGCTACTTTTGAGTTATTTGTTCCTCTTATTTTCTCAGTGGGTTGCAGCGCTTTGTAGTGCAGCGAAAACTTTGCTAGTCCAGCCTCCCCCACCATCTCCCTTAGCTGTAGACTCTTTCCCCATGTGTTCCCTTAGCTATAGACTCTTTCCCCATGTGTTGGGGAACAGCTTGCCTCCTCTGCTCACAGCGTAGTCTCGTAGTCTTCCCCTGGAACGCCGGGCTCTCCTGAGCCTTCTTTTTTGGGGGGTGGGGAAGGCAAGGGGGTGGTCCTCTTCAGCCTCTGCTCTTCCTCTCTGGGCACCCAGAACATTCTTAACTATACAGCCTGAGACAGTTTGTCCTCCTCCGAGTTTATGCAGAGGTTTAATACCCACTGTGGAGAATAGCGGCATCAGTGTTTAGAGCCAGAGTCTTCAGGGGAACTGACTTGGATTGTAACAGGCTACCAGCATCGGGGTATGGGCCTGATGACTGGATGACTGAATCTCTTTATTTGATATTTTTATGATAGAGTCTAGCTGGGCTATAGTGGTGCAAACCTTTAATCCCAGCACTCGAGAGGCAGAGGCAGGCAGATCTCTGTGAGTTTGAGGCTAGCCTGGTTTACAGAGCGAGTTCCAGGGCAGCCAAGGCTACACAGAGTAACCCTGACTGGAAAAACAAAGCAAAGCAAAACAAAGCAAAGCAAAAAGAAAGAAAGAAAAAAAGATCTAATGAGGCCCAGGCTGGCCTCAAGGTGCCTGCATAGCTGAGGGTGTCCTTCCTGTCTGTGTCTCGGTCGGATTGCTACCACATCCGCCTCCTACTGTGCTGGGATTGGAACTCAGAGCCTTGAGAGTGCTGTGCCGGCAGGGGACCAACTGAGCGCCATTCCACATCTCCTGGAACATCCTGAAAAGCATCAAATCTGTATTGTCACTTAAGAAAGGATAAAAGTAGGAACAGTGAGTGTAATTTATTTTTAACATGAACAAGGCTCCTGGAGATGTCTGGATTCCTTAACTAATTAGTCCTGAGACTACTCAGGGGAACAGAAATCCCCTGTGCTGCAAAAGAAACGGGAAGGGAGCCATTTTGTTACCGCTCTAAGCCTTTGTTATGTACCGTGCATGCCTGTAACCCCCTTTTGTACTCTTCTGTGACCCTCAAGATGATGGTTTTTGCACAGCTAAGTGGGCATATGGGAACACAGAGCATCTTTCGCTTGTGTAGTCGTCGTAAGGGCGGACAGATTGACCTTTTAATCCTAGTTCAGCCAAGGGCACCCATTGTCAGCCACCTCTTGACTTCACCCAAGAATTGACCTATTTATCATATGAGAAATAGGGAGCGGGATCTTGAGGGTGTGGTGGGTTTTGCGCAGAGCAGGAGGTGTCAGGTTAGACTTACAAAACCATGGGCATCTCTTCTCATGTACCCACTCTGGAGCTCAGCTTTAGCTCCAGCCTCCAAGGACCAGGATTAATTAAAACGGAGTTTCCTTCTGTCCTCTAATGTACTTAGCAAGTTGTGAAGCAGTGATTGGAATTAAAAAAAGCCGCTCAGTTGGGCAGTGTTACTTTCATTTTCACCCTTCTCAGCATTTCTTTGTAAACTTTGTTGCACAGGAAGTTACATTGGAATTTAAAGCTTTTTAAAAAATTTTATAAAGAGAATTTAGGCGTTTCTGATCTTCTTTGTTTTAGTGTTTTGCTAATAAAATGATGAGCAGTGCTTTCAAAAATATTCCAGAACCCATATTTGATAGATGCAGTGGTAGAAGCTGGGCATGGCAGGACACACCTGTCCCAGCAGTTGGGAGTGCAGAGGCAGGAGGATTACCACAACATAATGCCAGCCTAATCTACACACTGAGTTCCAGGTCAAGTCAGGCTGTGTAATGAGATCCTGTCTCAGGAGATCGAAAGTTTGAAAAAAGCCTGTAGGGAAATAACTGGAGTTTTAGACATTGTAATATGCGTCCAGAGGGTGGTTTTGGTTCCTTTCCCCACTAACGGGAAGCTGCCTCCACGGATTCATGGTGTCAGTGTTACGACTCAGTCTTTGCTCTTGATGTAACAAAGCTCCATAGGTCAGACGGGAGTGCTGTATGGGGGCAGGCGTCTCTTGCTTATCAACTTGGGTCAGAGTTGCTGGGAAAGGGCCTAGCCCAGATTTACTCACCATATTTCTCAGGACCAGTTTATTTCAAGAGCAAACCAGAGCAGACCTTGCAGAGGTAGATGCCAGGAAGCCACAGTGACTGCGGTCCTTATCAGCAGTGCTGGGGATCGCCTTACCTGTGCGCGTCAGGCTCGCCCCACAGGAGGTGGTTGATGAGGTGATCGTAGGCTCAAGGACAAGCACATTTTGAAAGGCCGCATGCTGATGCATGTATGGACCCCTCAAGAACAGGCCTCATGCTGCAGAGCCTGTATTCTATGGACTTTCCCCTGCGTGGACACACTGTGTGGCCACACAATGTGGGTTACTGCAGTCCTACAGGAATCCCCCAGAAGGGTATGTTCTGCCTTTTACATTTGCTTAAATGACTTATGGCTTCAGGGAATAAATGCACTTTTGCTGCTGAGGATCCATTGGCTGTCAAAAGCCCTGATTACTTAGCAATGGACCCCGGGCCAGCAGGAAGGAGTCGCATCGCTTAGACACACGGCACCTTGGCCCTCTCTCTCAGAGTCCACATTTTACAAAGGTTGACAGGTGGCGCCAGAACAGTTAGAACTCCACCACTGCACTGCAGGGTTCTTCTTCTTCTTTTTTTTTGGTTTATTGAGACAGGGTTTCTCTATGTAGCCTTGACTGTCCTGGACTCGCTTATGTAGACCAGGCTGGCCTCGAACTCACAGCAATCCACCTGCCTCTGCCTCCCAAGTGCTGGGATTAAAGGCGTGTGCCACCACCGCTTGGCCACTGCAGGATTCTTAAAGACCACTCCCTCCCTGTGCTGTGCTCTAACCCTAACCCTGCACAGCACAGGGACCTGAAGTCTGACTCAGGACTGGGTGCCAGCAGTTCTGCAAAGCTCATGTGGGCTCCGGTACAAGCAGGATGAGGAGTGGGCTGGTCTGTGCCAGTCTGCAGGTCTCTCAGGTGATTGGATCTTGGCATGTGGGGTCCAAGCTGCCTACTGTGGGTGTTGGATTGTCCAGGCCACCAATGGGAAGTGTTAGTCAGGGGTTCAAGCTAATTTCTTTCTTTCTTTCTTTTTTTTTTTTTTTTTTGGTTTTTCGAGACAGGGTTTCTCTGTGTAGCCTTTGCTGTCCTGGACTCACTTTGTAAACCAGGCTGGCCTCGAACTCACAGAGACCTGCCAGCCTCTGTTTCCCAAGTGCTGGGATTAAAGGTGTGCACAATCAAGCTAGTTTCTTAATGTGACTGCCCACAGTACGTTGTCCTATTTGACTTTCCGGTCACTACGCTTTCCTGCCTGATAATATTACTGGTTTTTATTTGTGGAAACAGTTCATAGCACATGTGTTAGATACTCTGGCTTTAATTGTAAATTTTTAAAAAAAGCTTGGTATGTGTGTGTATGTGTGTGTATGTGTGCACATTACTGAATATAGATTCAAATGTCCTTTTTTATTGAGATGTGTCACATTTTAAACTTGTCCTATTTTGATCTAGGCAATGGCTGTAAAGTGCATGTACCGTGTGTTTGAAGCTGACCAACATAATAAGCAGCTTGTTTACATATTTCATGAGCCAGTGGCCCGACAGCTTTCCCAGGCTACATGCTCGAAAGAGAGAGAGAGAGAGAGAGAGAGAGAGAGAGAGAGAGAGAGAGAGA
>OU015753.1:1660534-1683831 GCA_907169655.1 Acomys percivali | reverse complement strand
GCGCGCATGTGTGCATGTGTGGATATATGCATGTGGGTTAGAGTATGTATGCATATGTATGTATATGCATATGTGTGTATGTTCGTGCCCAAGTATGGTGCATGTGCATTGTCTGTGTGCGTGTGCATGTGTGTGTATGCATGTGTGTTAGTGTATATGTGTATATGAATATGCGTGTGTGTGTGCTCGTGCGAGTGTGCACATGTGTCATAGGACAATCTTGGGTGCCAGTCTTCCCTTCGCACCTTGTTTGAGAGAGTGTCTTACTCACCAGGCCAGTCTAGCTTGTCCTGGCTCTCTTTACGATCTCCACCGCCAACTCATCCTGAAGCTAGAATTGCAGACATAAGCTGCCTGCATCCAGGCTTTGCAGATCCAAACTCAAGCTCTCACGCTCTGCGGCAGCACTTTACCCCTGGCCTATCTCCTCAGACTTACCTCGGATTTCTGGCACCCACTTTCTCCTTTCTACCCTGGAACCCAACCTAAAAGCTCCTGCCTGGCTCCTGGCACTTAGCCTTTCAAAGAGCTAATTGAGAAGTGAGATCAGGGGTGCCTGCTAGGAATATTACTTGGATAAAGTGGCTAAGACAAACTTTGCACCAGAGAACCAGCTCTGAAGGATGTGTCTTATCGGAACTTGTCTGTGTTCAGATGAACTGACCGGCTAGAAAATTACTCAATATCACACATCACAAATAAAATAAAATGTCAAACTTAGAATTAACTTACTGCCTTTGGGAAAACCCATGACTGTGTTTGCATAGGACTAACATTTTTATTTTAGAAGGATATCTTTAGCAAGTAAGAAAGCAAACAGCCATTCCTGTTTCACTGGGCTTTGTGTACTCCAAGCATCCTAAGAATTCGGGATTGTTCCCAGTGCACCCCAAATCTTCAGCAGTGACTTCCCTTTGCACTTGGGCAGAACCACCTACAAGCGACAGAAACCGTTCTCATGGCAGCTGGTGCCCTGAGGAAACCTTTCCCTAGGGCAGGAGATCCTGGCTGTTTCATTGTGCCGTGTATGCGTGCATACGTACATTCACAGGAAATCCTAGCTCTGTCTCACAGTGCGCAATGCATCCACAGGAGATCCTGGCTGTTTCACAGTATTCATGTATTCACAGGGCTTCCTGGGCTCTGTTTCCTGTGGATCAGGCATGTGTCCACAGCACATGATACATGGTTCAGTGCATCATGCATCCACAGACATGTTTTGTTGTATATCATGTGTGTACCCACAGCAGACCCTGGTTTTGTTTCAGTGTATCATGCATCCCCAGGAAACGTTTTGTTGTGTGTCATGTGTGTATCCACAGGAGACCCCTCTTTCATTGTATATCTTGCATGCTAGGAAAGCCTTTCCTTTACCAACTGAGCAACATTCCCAGTCCAAGCATTAACTGTTAAAAACAAGCAAAGCAAGCTGAGGTCTGATGAATCTGTTTACGCCGTTCCATTTCTCCAGAGGTGGAAACCACCAGAAGAAATCAATAAAAAGAGAATGGGAAATGGCTACAGAGCAGACAGGAAACGCCATCATAAGGAGCATGGATAGGCTCAGCTCGTCACAGGGGCGTGTGTGCAATCAAATAGCTCCCTCATGCAGGGACGCCTCAGTCACCAGTGAGAGAGCCCCAGCTGAGGCTGAGAAGCCCCACCATGACATCTGTCTTAGATCTGTATGCGCATGTGGGGCAGGTGCAGGTGGGGCAGGTGGGACAAGGTCTCCAGTCCCCAAAGAGCCATGGCTTCACCTGGCCACCTAGCTTGAAGCGCAGGATGTGAGCTTGAGTTCCTGTCCCAAGCACCAAATCAATGGAAACATGCCCTCCATCTGTAGGGAGTGCTGAGGTGCTTCTGCATTGTTGCCGCTGTGTAAAAAATACCACCTTGTGATATTGCGACAACAATCTTCCGGATTATTGTCTTTTGTTGTTGTTGGTTTAGAAGTCTTGTTTCACACACAGAATCAGAACAGAAAACGAACAGCAAATTTGGGATTACAGCTCCCTCTTCTTTTATTTTTAAGAAATACAGCTTCTGTAAAAACTTTTTAAGAGATTAGGAGTGTGTTGTTGGCCCAGGGGATAAAGTAGGCATGAGACCAGAGCCTAAGTTTCTCTTTCCCAATGATTTTATTAATGACTCCCAGCAGAGTTTTCGCTGCATAGCCGGATTTCCTCCCATTGTGTGTCCTGGCGACCTCTGAGAAATAACTCTGTAGTGCAGGGTGTGTGCGACACCTTTCTGATTACGGGCTTGTAATAATGAGACGTTTATCCCTGAAAATACTGCCAACACAGTTTTATTGCTAGGGTAAGGGAAGTGCTTAAGGCTTCTATTATGTCAATTGTTACTTTGTATCCTGCATCGCTCCGAAGCTGTTTTGAGAGTGCTTGCACCGAGCGCCTTAGCGGCCTGCGGTAAGCTAGAGCGTGGCTTACCTGGGAACACGCTTCCGTTGTTTCTGTCACTCCGGTTTGGGAGAGCATCCATATTTGGGGAGGGGGAAGGGGGGCAGGAGGTTGAAAAGCACAACAGTTCTTGAAGACTTACATTCCAGGATATTTTCGCCAAGGGCAAAATAATGTTTTAATAGAACAAGTGTCTGTAATTTCAAAACTTTTGAGGCAAGTTTCCTTGAAACTCTGTAGCCCAGGCTGACCTGAAACACTAGGGTTGTCCAGTCCTACGTCTCAGCTTTGGGATTCTAGGTGCGCGCCAGTTCAAGGTGCGGAGATTTCAGCTCAGTGCCGTTTGTCATCAGTGGTGCTAGTCGGCTTCATTTTCAGGAAACCTGGACGGTACAGTGAGAAGTATTAACCCCCCCCCCCCAAAAAAAAATAAAGTGCTTGTAAGAAAATCAATAACTCCAGCTCCTCCCAACAGCTCTGCGGGAGGAGATGGCTCAGCGAGGAAAGCATTAAGTTTGGAATCCTAGCACCCGGATGAAAAGCTACCAGACAGGGTAGCATGCGCTTGGCAGTTCTTGCTTTTTTTTAGTGTAGTTCCAACAGGCGGGGCACTATCAAATTCACTGTTTGACTACCTCATGGAGTACTGTGGTAACTGTTGAAAATATTTTTGTGGCATTTGACAACCACATTGTAAACAGGCACTTCTTAATGCTTCGGCTCTGATGAGGTCAGGGTGGGCGGCGGTGTTCCCTGTCGTCACCTTTGCTCGTCTCTGAACCTCAGATTTCACTGGAATCTGCTGCTTGTGGATGTGGCTGTGCAGCCAGCACTCACCTGCAAGCCTTCACACAGGCTGCACTTTGGTTTTGTACGTGGGAGTACTGGAGAGTAAAGCTTCAACCCAGTTCTGCACGGTCCCTGTTCCACCAAGCCCCTTTCCCACCCCATGTCTTAGGGGGAGGTGGCACAGCGCCTGTCTTGATTTTCCTGTCCCTAGGAGAACCCGTCTTTGGTTTGAGGTAGGCTAGAAGGACGGGTAACCTTGTTATCCAGACACAGGGAGGAGAGAAGCCCCTGATCCCGGTCTGGTGGAAGCTTCTCACCAACTGAGCAGCCAGAAATTTGGCACAACTCGCTGTGTTGAAACATCTGCTGTGAAGGTCTCTAACATAAAAATAATATTCCTTTATATACTTAGATGTTTAAAACAACAGTAAGCTAGGCTTACGCACTATGTATATATGACCTTGGGTGTGACCTCATTCCTTTCTGCAGACTTCTGGAACCTCAAACAAGACAGTTACCTCTGTTGATAGTGAAGATGCCTTATCTTGCTACAACCCCCATGTTAGACTTTTTACCTTATCTGTTGTAATTGGAGGTCTCTCAGCAACCACCCACTGATCTCATTAGGCTCCATAGCAACCCCTTGAAGACAGTAACTTCAAATCCCACCACAGTTCCACATGTAGCTGTTGCAAAGATAGTGAGCCCGGGTTCTCTTCTGGGGAGAAAAAAAATCCATGCTCTTGGGTGGTCTGTTTTTACCTTCTCCCGTGTATCTGTCCTTCTCTTAATCCTGCTGCCTGTGTGTGTGTGTGTGTGTGTGTGTGTGTGTGTGTGTTTTAGAATGTCTTTATTAGACCTCAACTGTGCTTCGTCAAATAGCCTAGACCTGAAATTCTTTTCAGCCTTGCAGCCACATATCCTGGTTTTAGGGGATGAAGTCCCTAAAAGGTTAGAGGAGCACTGTGGGTGACAGCATGGATCTGTTCCTTCTGTCCCCACCCTCTAAAACACCTATTAATTAACAATGTTTAATTACTGTCGCCTGCTGTGCTCCGTCCTGGGAGAATGTCCTCAGAGCTCCCAGGTGTGAGTTGGCCATGCAGATGTTGTCCAAGGAGGAGATGGTGGCCAAGTGGGGCAGGAGAAACGTGCATGGCTCCCTGTGGAAACACACAGAGGCTTTTTTTAAATAATAAAAATATTTTAGATTTATGTGTATGAGTATTTTGCCTGCATATATATATATATATATATATATATATATGCACTACACATTTAGCAACAGATGATCGTGAGCCACCTTGTGGGTGCTGGGAACTGAACCTGGGCTCTCTATAAGAACAGCAGATGCTCTTAACTGCTGGGCCACCCACCTCTCCAGCCCTAGGCGGGTGGTAGATGTCACATTGTGCAGAGGGCCCTCGAGGCAGATTTGTGGTAGTCTGTCCATAGAGGGAGAAGGTGGGTCATGGCGTGCATCTCTGAGTACAGAGCCCCATCATCTGTACCTGCATCTCCGCCCGGCTACAGCGGCGGTGCCCTAAAGCTGGAACTCACACAAACAGCCAAGATCCTCAATTGTGTGGGTGAGGTGTTGAGGGTGTAAGTGGGTTTCTGATTTTCTGTTCACATTGTTGCACCTTCCCAAGAGACAAAGATGAGCCGTGGGTTCATGGTTACAGCGTCCTCCACACGGGCAGCATCTCTTAAAACGCCTTTTCTACTTCTGCCTGCTAAGAAACGATTTGCTCCTGAGCTTTTGGGGGGAGGGCGGGATTTTGGGAGTTATTTTTCTGACAGTGTTCTGTAGATCTCCTTGGCTTCGCGCCCACTGTCTGGTGCTCGGGTCTGTTGTTTGAAACCACGGTCCCCAGCTCCTGCTTTTCCTTCCCAGACTGCTGTATTTTTGCTTCTTTCCCCGCCACAGACTTATTCATCTCTCGTGGGTAGTATACTTGCCTTTGGTTGGCATTTCACTAAGCCCCAGAGGTGAGGCCGCCCCGTGCTCAGTGTTCTTAGCATCTGGGGCTCCTCTGGTCAGTAAGCAGCAAATTCGAAAGCTGGTGCCATCTCTGTCTCTCTTGTCCTTTTATTTTCTTCTCCTTTTTTTGTGGTGTCTCTATGTATGTGCATGTACAAGCGTGTGTCTGTGCAAGTGTGTGCATACACCTGTGGAGGCCAGAGGTGACGTCACCTCAGTGCTCCCCACTGTTTTTTTTTTTTTTTAAAAACGATGGACCTATTGGGTAGCTCTGACTGGCTTGAAATTCACCATGTAGTCCAGTCTGGCCTCAGATTCACAGTGTGACCTGCTTGCTTCTTGCCTCACAAACGCTGGGATTGAATGTATGTGCGACTCCTGGATTTCTGCTTAGTTTTCTTGAGCTAGAGTCTCATTGAATGTGGATCTCATTGATTTGGCTGGCTGGCCAGCGAGCCCCAGGGGTTCGTCAATCTCAGCCTTGCTATGGTGCCTGGCTTTTTACATGGGCCCAGGGGTTCTCAGTTCCTCAGTGCTTTTGTGAACAGCACTTTCTCTACTGAGTGATCTCCCAGCTCCTGCTTCCTGGTTTCTTGAGCCTGCACATCTTCTTGGTCTCCAAAAACTTTTAGAACAGTTACTTTGTCAGCCTCAAATTCCATTTGCCTGCCCATCCTGGATCCTGTGAAGAGATTTGTTCTTCTCCATGGTCCCATGGATTTTTTTTTTTTTTTTTGGGAGGGGGGTGGTGGTTTCAAGACAGGGTCTCTCTGTGTAGCCTTGGCTGTCCTGGACTCACTTTGTAGACCAGGCTAGCCTTGAACTAACAGCGATCTGCCTGCCTCTGCCTCCTGAGCGCTGGGATTAAAGGCGTGCGCCCCCCCACCCCCTGTGGGCATCCCATGGATTTAAAGCTGCATAATTTTGAGCTCTGCTGGATTCTCGGCAGACTCCCTGTAACACGGGCTTGGCGAATTCCATGCCTCGCCTTCCTGTGGCAGACCTCTGAGTGGACTGCTGGTAAACCCAAGGGCTCTATGTGTGGAACTGGGGGCTCAGGTGACCTGCGCCCTCATGGCACCAAAGCCCCCTTCTACCCAGAGCCTGCAGGAAGGGAGGGATTGCTAGAAAACCCAAGCAGCTGCCGGCTCTCCTAAAAGATTTACGGCTCGACTCAAAGATCTCACGCCTTTCCTGCTGGTAAAAGACGCTGAACCCTGAAAGGACCCAGGGGATTTCAATAGGCCATCACCGTGAAATAAAGCAATGGGCATTTTCTTTTCTTTTTTTCTTTTCGAGACAGGGTTTCTCTGTGTAGCCTTAGCTGTCCTAGACTCGCTTTGTAGACCAGGCCGGTCTCAAATGTACAGAGATCCTCCTGCTTCTGCCTCCCAAGTGCTGGGATTAAAGGCGTGCGCCACCACGCCCGGCACCACGGGCGTTTTCAAAGGTGGCATTTTCATTCTACAGGCGCTGATGCGTCTCAACAGCCATAAACTTTACCCGGAAGCACGGGCCGCTGAGAAAACAGCACAGGAATAGCCTTTGGGACCGAAAGCTGTGAATAAATCCTCTGCTGAAGCGGTTTGCTGCTTTTGAAGTCGGACTTTTTCTTCCCGAGGACAAGATACAAATACAGTGAAAACTCAGAAAATAACAGAACGACTTTTCTCTTACCTGCACTTCCTACCCTGGTGTTCTCATTTCACGTAACAAACCATATGAATTACTTTGAACGTGATGTCTTCGGGACTGCTCATGAGATGCGCTTTTTAAAAAGAAGTTGATTTATGCATGGCTCCTATCTGTAAGTCAGCACGGCTGGTCAGAACCTCCATAAGTTTGTTGCAACTGGGAAACACTGCCACTTTCCCCCCAGCAGTCTCGGATTCCTTTATCATCATTTGTACCTGAAGCGCAATTGCTGAGAAACTGACTCACCTTTCCACGGCCCTGTCTAAAAACAATCAGCATCTGGGAGCAGTCTGAGATTTCGGTACCCGTGAAAGCAAATATGTGTACTGTTGCATTGCTTTATTCGAACTCAGCACTCTGAAGTCTGGCCACGGCACTTGGCAAGACTGCTCAGCAGCGACAGATACGCACATGCAGTGAGTTTTTCTCCAAACGTCACTGTGTGGACTGTGCTTGCATGTGGAGTTGGTTGTGGTTTTGGCTGCTGTTTCTGTTTGCTTTTATGTTTTCCGTTCTTTTGCGTCGTGTCCTATGCATTTGTTTCTCACTCACCCAGTGACTCACATATGCTTAGACACAATCATGACGGTTTCACGCAGCGCCCCTTCAAGCACAGGCCTGAGCCATTGCTTTGAGTTTTCAGTGGAGGCAGCAGTGTCTTCCAGCGCTGTGCTCTGAGCGGTGCACTGCTAGAAAGGCTGTGGGTGCCTGTGGTGTGTGCTGTTTAAATGGCTTCGGAGGGCAGTTTTGCATTAACATTCGCCTCATATTAACCACACCTGGGTACAACGTGAGTCTAGGCAGTTAGTTGTAAGTTCTGTGGCCAAAGGCGTGGAAGTGAAACAGTGTGTTTTATCAGCTGTGTATTTAGGTTTATACTTTTCTAATAAGAAGAATTTAAACCTAGTTCTTTCCTCGCTTAAACATGAATTGCCACCGGCCCAATTTCTGCATAAATGTAATTTTCTCATTTCAGTTTGCGGTGACCACCGGTTGATATAATTGATTGGGTTTGCCCTGTTGGGAAGTAGTGATGGAAGTGTGGGTTGTGTCCAGTCCCATGGAGAGCTGCTGGCTTAAAGCAAAGCACATTCTGTTTCTTCTCAGATGTGCCAGTCTATGGGTGTTCTGATGTCTTTGCTTCTGAACACTTAACCAACCGCTCAGTAATGGAATTAACTCTGTATTATTCTAATACGAAAGCCTCTAAATGAAAGGGCAGAGCGCGTGCAAGGCACTTGTACGCCATCCAGCTGAAGAAGAGAACATTAAGAGCTCAGGAGTGTTTGCTCAGGGAGGCCATTTGCAGAAGGAGGGACTGACCTCCAAAAGGCTCCCCACAAGATGGTGACTGTACTGGCAGGCTTTAACGTCAGCCTGATGCAGCAAGAGTCATCCAAGAGGAGGGAACCTCAGTTAAGAAAATGCCTCCAAAAAATGGGGCTGCAGCCAAGCCTGTAGGACACTTTTTTTTTTTTTTTTTTACATTAGTGATTGGCCATAGGGAGAGCCCAGCCCATTGGTGATGGTGCCACCCTGGGCTGGTGTTCCTGGTTCTATAAAAATGCAGGCTGAGCAAGCCATGAGGAGCAAACCAGTGAGCAGCAGCCTTCCATGGCCTCTGCACCGGCTCCTGCCTCCAGGTTCCTGCCTTGCTTGAGTTCCTGCCCCCGTAGGAGTTCCTGTCCTGACTTCCTCAGTGGTGAACAGTGACGTGGAAGTGTAAGCCCAATCAACGCTTTCCTCCCCAGATCATATTTGGTCAGGGTGTTACAAGTATTACAAAACCCAGAAGTGACAATATTATCCCACTAAATTGATAAAAAATGGAGCGTAAGCTGTGTGTTCATGTTTCCAAAGTTGTGGCAAGCCGGTGTGTATGTGTGTGTATGTGCATGTGTGTGCATGTGTGTGCATGTGTGTGCGCACACATGCACGCACACTCGCGCACTGATAGTCATATTCTGTGTGACTGCACATCTCCATTGAAATGTAGCAGCAATATTGCAAAAAATGGGTAAAGATAAGTGTACTTTCATTTTCAGTCCTTTGGAATGCCCTGCGTCCCAGGGGAACTGCAATCATGTGTCTCTTAGTTCAGTACCGACATAGGAAGGGACGGGGTTGTTTTATTTTAAAGCACACAGTATTTCATAAAGGGATGCCAGGGCAGGGACTCAGAGTGCAAGCACAGAAGCAGGAGCTGAGAAGAGACAAAGAGGAAATGTGCATCCTGGCTTGCTCTTTTTGGCTTTTGTACGTAGCCCAGCAGTGGCACCGCCCACACCAGTCATCCTCACCTTGGCCTGTCTGATAAAGACAGTTCCTCCGTTGAGCTTTCTTCTTCCCAGTTGACCTTGGCTCATGTCAGGTTGGCAAAAAATCAGTACAGCATGTAAGGGTATCAAATCCAAAGTTATTTAATTTCTGAAACAATCAGAATAACTTCAAAGGAGAGTGGCATGGCCAAGACAGCTGCAGCTTGTCCATCAGGACAAATAATACGCAACCGTTGATTGCTTAGCAAAGTGGAAACAGTTATGCTTGGTAAATGAGAAAGGACCAAAGTCCCAAGAGCCCTGTGAGCAGAAGAGTGAGGGGAGTTATGACAAAGCTGAACACTCAGGTCCTTGCTTGAGGCGCGGAGAGCGTCTAGGTTTGTTTTCCTGTGTTTGTGTTTAGTCGCCTCATCAAGGTGAAGAGAGCACTAGCGGATCAGGAGGCTGTGGTAGGACGGGATGAGACGGGATGAGATGGGATGAGACGGGATGAGGATGTCTGTCTGGTCCACTGCTGGGCTCAGGGCCGCTCTCTGTGGGTACCACTTTCCTCCATGACTTGGAATGAACAAGAAGTCATTTCGGTGACATGTGAAATCTGTGCTTTCTGCACAGTCTGTTTACAGAGGTATTTTCTTCAGCCTTAGCCACTGTTGAGAACACAAGCTTTGGAGCCATGTGGAAATAGTTTCTTATTCTTAAGTATTTTAGGGTGAATCTTTAAGTCATCAAATATTTTTGACTCTTTACACTTAATTTCAAAAAGTATTTCCTCATTTTATATACATCGTATATACTTTGTATCATTATGTATAATTTTTTTTTCTTTTTCGAGACAATGTTTCTCTGTGTAGCCTTGGCTGTCCTGGACTCACTTTGTAGACCAGGCTGGCCTCGAACTCACAGGGATCCACCTGCCTCTGCCTCCCGAGTGCTGGGATTAAAGGGGTGCACCACCACCACCAACTGGCTGTATCATCTTTTTAAAACAAAAGGTTTATTTATTTATTGTATGCAGTGTTCTGTCTGCGTGTGTGTCTGCCCATCAGAAGAGGGCACCCGATCTCATTATAGGTGGTTGTGAGCTACCGTGTGGTTGCTGGGAATTGAACTCAGGACCTCTGGAAGAGCAGACATTAACCATTGAACCGTCTTGAGTTCTTTTCTCGTGTGTGTGTGTGTGTGTGTGTGTGTGTGTGTGTGTGTGTGTACACACACCTGTGGGGGTCAGAGCACAATCCGTGGGAGTCTCTCTGTCCTCCCACCATTGTGAAGGCGCAGATTCTAGTCCACAGGCTTGGGGTGGGGCTTGAGAACACACCTCTCTCCTAAGTCTTCAGGTGAAGAACCTGCCTGGCCATGGGTGGGGGACGGGTGGGGGGCCAGCAGGTTTTGCAGTGGGAATAATTTGCATACTTTGATGGCAGAAATAGCTTCTGTGTGCCTAGGAGCCATTTGAATATTGCAATGAGAGAAGATGTTGTTTTCTACATTCTTTCCTTGTTTACCAGAGTATAAAAACAAGAACTCCCCATTCTGCCCATGGTTGTAGATCGACAAGTGTTGAATACTGGCTGTAACACTGTTGCCAGAGGACTTGGCAAGTTGCCATTTTGAGTATACCCTGGAAAATTAGCCGAGTTTGTTTTGATAGTTACACACACACACACACCACCAACACCACCACTAACAACAACAAACACAAAACGAAAAACAAACAGCCCCTACCCCACCCCGCAAAAAGCCCCCAAACAAAACAGTGCCGTTTTTTATTCCAAAGTTTGACGTTACAAAGAACAAAATATTTTGTGGATGACATTAGAGGTGAGTTAGTGGTTTTGATCTTGTTTTGTTTTGGGGCAGGGTCTCACTATGTGGTTTTGGTTAGCTTGGAGCTAGCTGTGTAAATCAGGTTGGCCTTGAACTCACAGAGATCTGTCTGCCTGTGCCTGTGTCTTGGAAGTGCATGCCTGACTATGTCACATTTTGGGGTCACATTGCTTTATATGCTTACAAAACTAATCCAAGGCAAGAAATGAAATTGTCCTTCTTGGGGAAAAGCCTCAATCCTGATTCTCTTTCTTCTAGAGAAATATCTAAAAATAGGCATTTTAAAGGAGGGGAGACACAGGGAAATTATTAACAGAAAGGCCAGGCCAAGTGAGAAATCAACTTCTCAGACTTCTAGTGTCTTTTCCCATGTCACCATCCCCCCACCCCACCCCCGCCTGTGGCTCTAGACTTCTGCCCTGTTAATTGCTTTATGTCAACATCTAAGCTGACTGAAAAGCATTAGTTGTCTGTACCATATGAAGAATGGCCTTACTAAATTAATCAATATATACTTTTAAATTTATGTTAGCGTGCTTAGGGATGCTCACTTGACTATGGAGCTTATTTTCTATTCATATTTTTTAATATAATGGAGCTTCAGGACATAACTTGTGTTTTCAAGTTTCATGTGATGATTTTTTCCCCCTCATAGGTGTTACATTCGTTGCAGCTAGTTTACATTGTTGCTGGCTCTAATTGTTGGTCACCTGCCCTTCCCAGGAGTAAGGAGCCCACACCCACACACTCATACACACACTGCGCACACGAGCATGGGTTGTAGACTGTCATGTGAACACTCCCTCACATTCTGGTAGCACCACAGTGCAGACGCTCCTGGTAATGCACACAGACCTTGCCACCAGCACCTTTAAGAAATTTCTCAGAGAGCCGGGCAGTGGGTGGCGCACGCCTTTAATCCCAGCACTCGGAGGCAGAGGCAGGCGGATTGCTGTGAGTTCGAGGCCAGCCTGATCTGCAAAGCGAGTCCAGGATAGCCAGAGCTACACAGAGAGACCCTGTCTCAAAAAGAGAAGGAAGAAAGAAAGAAAGAAAGAAAGAAAGAAAGAAAGAAAAGAAAAGAAAAAAAGAAAGAAAGAAAAGAAAAGAAAAGAAATGAAATTCCTCAGAAATGGGTGTGGGTGAGTGTCCTAATTTCATTTCTGTTGCTGTGATAAAACACTGACTGAATGCAACTTGGGGAGGAAAGGGTTGGTTTGGCTTAGAGGTTGTAGTTCATCATCCAGGAAAGGCAAGGCAGGCGCTGAAGCAGACACTGTGGAAGAAGGCTGCCCCTCATGACCTGCGCAGCCTCCTTTCCCGGGACCACCCACAGTGGCCTGGGCCCTTCTACACCAATCTTTAATCAAGAAAAGTCTGATGTTTGGTGCTTTACTCCTGATCTTCTGGGCTCCAGAGTTCAGGCAGACGATTTCTTTGGCTCTGATGTCCATGGCAACGCACATTTTGTCTTGTAAGCTAAGTCGGCTTCCATTCTTCACATGCTGCTGTCCTTGGTGGTCCCTCCATGGCCCTGGTGTGAGCATTTTCTGGGGTCTCCACTGAAACTGCACACTCACTCACCAGAAGCATCTCCTTAGGAACCTGGACAGGCCCCAGCTTCTTCCCACGACCCTCAGCTTCTCCCCATGGCCCCAGCTTCTCCTCATGACCCCCAACTTCTCCCCACGAGTCCTGCATCTTTCATGCCTCCAACTAGAGCCATATGGAAGACTATCAATTACTCTGAATTACTGAATTCAGCTCCTAGCTTGCAGTGCAACGTTGGCACCTTCTGGACCACAGCTTATCTGAGCTGACCTCCAGGAAATACTCTGCAGACTTCATCCCTGGCTAATCACAGCTGACTCTTCAGCCCCAGCACTGATTGTCCAGGGAAGCAGAGGTTTCACATCCATAGATTTTGTTGTTGTTGTTGTTTTAAGACAGGGTTTCTCTGTGTAGCCTTGGCTGTTCCAAACCCACTTTGTAGACCAGGCTGGCCTCGAATTCAAAGCGATCTGCCAGCCTTTGCCTCCCTGAGTGCTGGGATTAAAGGCATGCACCACCACACCAGGCCTCCGCTCATAGATTCTTAATCCAAAATATCACCTAAGTGACCCTGAGAGTCTGTGCTTCCCTCTGAGACTTAACAAACTGGGTGTCCATCACCTCCACCTTTTCCAACATTTCTGCTTTCCAGGTCCCTATAACAGCCCACTCAGATCTGAGCACTCAAAAGCTTTTCCTAGCCCAGAGCTCCAGACTCCTCACAAAACAGTTCAAGACATAAAATCACCCCACGTGGTCAGGCCTCTCACAAGAACATCCCGTGCTTCTGGTACCAATATCTGTCCTGGCCTGCTTTTCTGTGGCTGTGATAAAACACCGGTGGAAAAACAAGTTGGGGAGGAAAGGATTTATCTCATTTTATAGTTCCCAGGTCACACTCCATCACTGAGTGATGGAGTCAGGACAGGAACTTGAGATGCTTACTAGCCTGCTCAGCCTGCTATTGCCCAGTGTGCCCAGGACTGGCATCGCCCACAGTAGACTGGACTCTCCTCTCCTAACCAATCATTAGTCAAGAAAATGCCCACAGACATGCCCAGAGGCCAGTGCGAACAGGGACAGCTTCTCAGATGAGGGTTTTTCTTCTTCCCGGGTGTCCCTGGTTTGTCAGATTGACCAGTACAGTTAGTTTTCCACAGCAGATGGAGATGCAGAGAGATCAGCTGTCTGGGTAGACAAGGCTCAGACTCAATGCAGCGCTCGTCTGAAGGTCTCTTTGCGTTTATATACAGTAGTGTTGACACTTCCTTTCTGTGGTCCTCTCCAGGCCTGCCTTATGCTACATTTTAGGGCCCGTTATTGAATGAGCTGTTTTGTGTATTTGTACTGTGGGATTCTTCCAGAAGCCCACACTCTAGGTAGAGTGGTCTGTGTGCTCTGTTGGCCGGTGGGGATGATGCCGGACAGCCCTGCCTTCCAGACTCTCTGCACGGTGTCTCTGTCCTCTGTGTCCCCCAGAGTGGTGTTTCCAGGGGTCATTACCTTTTATTTTGTTGTGTTCTAGTAAAGCTCCAGGAAGCTAGGCCTGAGCTTTTACTGTGTTGAGAAACTCCTTTGTTTCCACCTAAAGGGACAGGATGTTCGTTTCTATCAGATCTTCTGATATGCCAGCCTAGGCTTGTGTGTCTTTGACTAAGCACCTATTGCTCCACATGGCACGCCGCGGAATTAACAAGAGTCGGTGAAGAAAATGTTCCCTGCCTGACCTCGGAGTCTCACACTGAAGAAAAGCCAGCAAGTGGCCTAAAAAAGTGTGGGTTGGACGGAGCCATGTGGGTTTTCTTTCTACATTTTCATGTGTTCTGTTTTTTTAACTTGTTAAATTTTTTAAAAAAGTGATTTGTTTATTTTATTTTTATACATATGAGTGTTTCTCTTGCACACACACACACACACACATATACATATATATATGCACGCCATGTGCATGTTTGGTGTCTATGGAGGTCCCCAGAGATACATAGGTTGCGGACAACCATGTGGGCGGTGGGAACTGAATCTAGGTCCCCGGCAAGAGCAGTACGTGCTTTTTTAAATTCTGAGTTATCTCTCTAGCCCATGTGTCTGTTTTGTTTTTTAAATTGCTTTGCACTGTTACCATGGAGACAGACGCAGTGGGGTGACCCTGCAGTGTTCATCCTGAAAATGACGGTGGCAGTGGCTGATCCTGTGTGCCAGGCGCCTTGTGTTCCCCACATGGGAAGGTGGGTGGCGTGAAGTCAAACAGTGGGATAGGCTGCCCCGTGTCCCCAAAATTGGCATCCTTAATTCCATCCTATATTTGTTTTCAAAGGGCAGAATATTTAGTCACAAAAGAATACTTTTAAAAGGACTTATTTTTAAAATCATGTAAATATATGTGTTTGTATATGAGTATGCGCATGTCAGCGCAAGTGCTCTTGGAGGCCAGAGGCATTGCATTGTCTGGGGCTGTAGTTGAAAGCAATTGTGAGGGCCGAGTGTGGTGGCGCACACCTTTAATCCCAGCACTCAGGAGGCAGAGGCAGGTGGATTGCTGTGAGTTCAAGGCCAGCCTGGTCTACAAAGTGAGTCCAGGACAGTCAAGGCTACACAGAGAGACCCTGTCTCAAAAAACAAAAACAAACAAACAAACAAACAAACAAAGCAGTCTGACAAAGCCAGGGTTTCCTTCCTTTCTCTGCCCCTGATGCGCTCAGAGTTCCTGGCCTCTGCTGTGGAAACCCGGAAGCCTCAGGCAGCCCGAGAAGTCTTCTGTTCAGTTCAGTAAGGGAACTACGCACACCAGAGATTAAATGTGTAGTTCTGGAAAGAAGAAAATTTTATATGTATGTTTAAAAAAGCACATTCATACTTTTAATAGAGAGATTGAAATTTTTTTGTTTGTTTTTTGAGTCAGGGTTTCTGTGTGTAGCCTTGGCTGTCCTGGACTCACTTTGTACACCAGGCTGGCCTTGAACTAACAAGGGATTTGCCTGCTTCTGCCTTCCTGAATGCCGGATTAAAGGCGTGCGCCCGGCGAGGCTGAAATCTTTTTGCATACATTTTGTGCTTTCATTTCCCGCCTTGGTGCTGAGAACAGAACCCAGGACTTTCAACCTCTAGTATCAGTAACTTGAATCTTGGAATCTCCTATAAATTTGAGGGTCACACTAAATACTGTTATTTACTGTTTTTAAAGTAAAAAAGAAAATGTTTCCTTGCATTAACATCTTAAGCACTTTTAGTGGCTAACATATTCTTTCCATCGATACAATAGTATAATGCTTATATGGCTGTTCTTCCGGAACACTTAATCTGTTTTTCTGGATAATTACCACACTGAAGTTATTTATATGAAAATACCTGTACAGCAGCACACTAGGGAAGGTGCATGCTCCTTCTGGCTTTATTGCTAAATAAAGTTCTGGCTTTATTTACTAATAGTGTACTTGATTTGTAATAAAAAAAAAAGTCACACATTCTAGCAGCCCATGGGGCACTCCTGTTGGGGGCACGTTGGTGTTAGCTGAACCCCAAAGAGAAGTCAGTGCCACTTTCAAGACTGATCTGTATATTAATGATGAGTAATCTTGCCAACAGCCTTTCATCAGCTCAGTTAACAAGGGCGAATTAAAGCGGGGCGGAGTCAGAGCCTTCCCGAGCTTCTGGAGAGTTCCGGAGCTCTCTGAAGGCTGGCCTGATATGATACCCTCATCTCTTCCTGCAAGAGCGTCCCTTCCCTGGGAAGCAGACACCACAAGCGGCTTGCTGAGCTCGCTAAGGAGTGTCCTTTCCTGTCTGCCTTGTTTCCTTCTACTTAACCACTGAGGTTATCTCACACTTTTGATTTCGACGTGGCACCCTAGAATCCAGGCTCTCTGAACAGCACATTTGTTACTGGTGGATGCCCAGATGCACGCTGTCCCTGCCTCAGACGGAAGAGTCTCTTTAAGCCTTTAGGTGCCTAAACTTAGGTCAAGACACAGACTCTCAACTGGCCCCAGAAAAGGACGTCAGGCAAGCCAGTGTGAAGCAGGCTTGGAATTTATTAAGGGAGACTTTTTTGGAAAGGTTCTTGAGAAAAAGTAAGACAGAAGAGATATGAGCCAAGTGTCTTTACAGAGCAGCCACGCGGAGGCTGGAGCTGTGGCTCGGGAGCTGAGAGCACGTGCGGCCCCTGTGAGGATTGGAGCTCAACTGGCAGCACCCGCTCGGAGGCTCACGACTCTCTGACACCGTCACCTCACCTTAATGACCACCAGGCACACATGTGAACATCCATACACGCAGGCAAAACAGACACATAAAATAAATAGATAAATCCTAAAAAATTAGCCACGCTTACCGTTTTGGTTGACTTCTGACACTACACCTCGAAGATTGCTGAGGAGCCTAAATGTTAATCCTACGGTGGTTGACTTGCATTGGACAGGAGCCCAGCAGGACCCTAGGTCATAAGAGTTAGAAGGGGAAGCTAATATTCTTACTTTAAACAAAGGTTTAGCCTTACATTTGAGGTTCCTTATCTCTAGGACAGGAGTTAGGTCATATAGGTTTAGGCCCTATAGGTGGATGAGTGTAATTTTAATGTAAACCTCTCTATGTAAAAGGAATCCTGTTTCTCCACACATCCTTCACAGTGAGTGTTAATTGCGCTGGGATATGTGTTTTACATATAGTTATTGTGTATAAGGTGTTTTTTTTTTGTTTTTTTTTTTTTCTCCAAGACAGGGTTTCTCTGTGTAGCCCTGGCTGTTGTGGACTCACTTTGTAGACCAGGCTGTCTTCGAACTCACAGCAGTCCGCCTGCCTCTGCCTCCCGAGTGCTGGGATTAAAGGCGTGCGCCACCACTGCCTGGCACGTATAAGGTTTTGCCTGCACATATGTCTGTGTTCCATGTGTGCAACTGGTGGTTGAGGAGGCCAGAAGATGGCATCGGGTTGCTCAGAAATAGAGTTCTGGGATGGTTGTGGGCTGCTGTGTACTCACAGCTTGGGAACTCAGCTTGGGTCCTCTTCCAAGAGCAGCGTGCCCTCCTGTCTGCTGAGCCGTCTCTCCAGCCTCTGCTGTCACTGTTGACTCTCTGGTCAGAGGCTGCAGAGCCTCCGGGCCCTGGCTCCTCTCATGTCTCCCTTTCAAAAAGCCTCTAGAAGGTTCTCCGGCCTGTGAGTGCAGCAAACCTTCATCTCCTGGATGCTCAGCTTGCTCCAGGCTGCTTCTCCCGTCTTTTGTGAGGAGGCACACTGGCCACTCCTGCCTTTGAGCTTCCTGCCTAAGCGTGTATGCTGCTGGCCGGCTCCTGTACCTGCCAGGGCACATTAACTTCTCTCCTTTCACCCTCACAGCACACCGGTCACCTCCGTCCACAGTCTTTCTTGCTGTCCTGCCTAGCTGCAGTGCTTGATCTTATGAGTACCACAAGTTCATTTTAGTTGAAAAACGCCTTACAGTGCATGTGCGTTTGTAGCCTGTGTGCATTGTTGTTGTTGTTGTTGTTGTTGGTCCACAAACCCTTTGGATGTAAAACAGTTTTTACTGATCACAGTCCCTGGGTGAGTGTTTTATGCTTTTAGGGGATCTAAACTCCACCAGGTCTTCCACTCAAGGGTTTTTTTGTTTCCCTAACTGCACGTTCTTACCCCTGCATGTTTTCTCAACATGTCTTACATCCTCAAGTTATTTTTTCTTTTAATTAAATATTTAAGATATCAGAACTGATAAGAGTCTCAGCAGGTAACCACCCTAATTAGAATGTGTACCTGCACTGTGGTTTTGTGGTTTTTCCATTAACTTCTGCCCAGGAGTTTCTAATCTGCTTCGGGCTGGAAGCACATTGCCGGTAATTGGTTCTGATGAGGAGTCTCCTCTGACACTTCCTATTGAAATGTTTTGCTGTCTGTGATGTGGAGCAGATGGCCGCATATGGTAGAGCAGATGTCGGTGTTGAGTCCCAGCCTTCAGAATCTGTTCTTGTACCTTGAAGTGTTTCCCTTGGCAAACACCCACTTAGGATCTGCTTGCCTCAGTCTTGGGTCTTCCCCGTAATACATTTACCTCTCAGCATGCTTCATACACGCCAAGCCGTTTTGAGGGTTGCTCTCCAGGGTGGAAATGTTTACACATAAATGACTAGAGGGCAGAAAAAAAGCCCCCGGGTGCCCGCCACTCAGCTTCCACCTCATGTGAGCATTCCGTTTGGTCCATGACGTCTTCCTTATCTGCCTCATTTTCCACAGTCGCTTCTTCCAAAAAGAAAGAAAGAAAGAAAGAAAGGAAAAAAAAAAAAAAGCAAACAAAAAAACCCAAAAAAACCCCCACAAACCCATTAAAAATAAATTGCTGTGTATATGCCACATTAAGCTTCAATGAGCATATCACAAATGAGCACAATGAGCACAGTGAGCATATCACAATGAGCATATCTGAAATTCTGTTGAGACAGGGCCTCACTGAGTAGCCCAGGCTGGCCTCAGGTTCAGTCCTCTTTCAGATTCCAAAAATTCTAGAATTACAGGTGTGTGCTACTAGGACACTTGGCCTTTTATATTTAATGAGCTAGTAGATTCAGACAGATGGTTTCTAGAGAATGTAAAACCTGTGACGACACTTGGCTAATGCCTGGAATCGCTCACTGCCTCCCGATCTCATGTGGGATGGCAGTCTTTTCTTTGCTTCTAGGAAGGCCAAGTACAGGTAGCCTCAGGGGTGCTGTGCAAATTCCATATTCTATAGTAGCCTTAGGGATGCTGTGCAAATTCTATATTCTATAGTAGCCTTTGGGGTGCTGTGCAAGTTCCATATTCTGTAGTAGCCTTAGAGGTGCTGTGCAAGTTCCATATTCCATATGTGCTTTCAGTGCACAGGCTTGAGGAGCGACATCTAGTTCTTACTGATGGACATGTAATTGAAAGTGAAAAATCCTGTGAGATTCCTCCTCCTATTTTTTTTTTTTTTTTTAAAAAAAAAAAAAGGCCTGTGTATCCTAGTCTGTTCTAAAAACTCCTAGGTAGCTGAGGATGACCTCGAGTTCCTTATTCCTCCTCCCCCCCACGAAGTTCTTGAGTTACAGACGTGTGCCTATTTATTTTATTTTACTTTGCTCCATCGGTGTGAGTGTGAGTGGCAACCCCCATGGGCCTGGTGAGTGAAGCCATTGCTCGTTGGCGAGTCCACAAGTGTGTGCTGCAGGAATGAACTCCGTGCTTGTATGTTTGCATGTGGAAGCACTTTTCATATCGCTGCTGAAGACTCCCACCTCCACAGGCTCTGTGTGTGTGTCACGTTTCTTCCCGAGGTGGCAGGCATGTTCTCCTCCAGAGTTGTCACGGCTCCGTGTCTGTCTGCCGTCTTTCCTTTTGTTTCTGTAACAGCGTCTAACTGCGTGGCCGTGGCTGACCTGCAACTCACTATGTAGCCCAGACTGGTCTCAAACTCCAGAAACCTGCCTGCCTCTGCCCCTCTCCCACCCACGCTAAGATTAAAAGTGTGCGCAGCCACGCCCACCAGCCACGTCCCTTATAGAGCAAGCCTCAGCCGTTCCTTTGCGGAGAAGATAAAACAGTCTGCGAGGCCACAGACAATCCCCGGAAGCTGCCGGTCTCAGCTCACACCAGCTCTCCACAGGAATGTTCTTGCTCTGGCTGCGGCTGCATCATTTTGTCATCCTACACGAGCCAGAGCATGCATCGTTTGGCCACGGGAACTCTGCAAGGAATTTTATAATTTGGCTGTGTTTCTGAAATGTCACAGTGGTCATTTCTTAGAGTAGAAAAATAGGCAAAAATATAAAGGTAGCGTAAGTAACAACGAGTGTTTAATTAAACATTTCCCTTTCTGTATGCATTTTATTCATTTAAGAGTAATGTGAAGTAGGGAATCTTAAGCTTTTGTTTGTTTGATTGTTTGATTTTGAAAATTATGTGTTGGGCTGAAGAGGTGGCTGAGCAGGCTGGAGCCTGTATTGCTGTTCCAGAGGACTTAAGTTCAGTTCCCAGCACCCACGTCACATGGCTCATGAGCCCCTGTAACTCCAGCCCCAGGAGATCCAGTGTCCTATTCTGGCCTCTGAGGGCACGGTATTCATGTGTGTTCACACCCACACGAATACATACCCACAACTAGAAATAAATAACAATATAAAAATTGTATGGACAGTGCCCTTGGAGGCCAGAAGAGGGCATCAGTCAAGCCCTGGAGTTGGGGTTACAGACAGTTGTGAGCCAAGCAGTATGCGAGCTGGGGCACAAACTCAGGCCCTCTTAACTCCTCGGCAGCGTCTCTACAGTCTCCGGATGTGTAGTCTTTGTAACGTTCAGAAAATAATAAATCCGAATTAGGGTTCTTTCTGTTCTTTAACAGGGGTACATTATGTGCGCCCCTCCTTTTTCCTGATGGCATTTATGCCCAAATACGATGACAGGTCTTCTATGACAGGCTCAATAACTGAACTTTTGTCTCATTCATGTAGCTTCTTGTTGCTGCACAATGGAGCCTTCTTCCTAAATTTAGTGGCTTATGAAGAAACCCATAACTCCCTTGACTCTTAGTTTCTGTGGCCGGGTGACCCGGTGACCGGGTGTGGTGCCCTCGGATCTTTATGGCTAGCCATGTCTTAGGAGGCGGTGGCCCTCCTGTGGCTTAAGTGGGGCTCAGAATCCATGTGAGGCTCCCTCATGGGGCCGCTCGGCAGGAGCTCTCAGCCCCTCTTCACAGGTATCTGGGGACGTGAAGGGAGCCAGCGACTAGTTCTTACAAGCCAGTGTGGCTGTGACAGCACTGTCACTTCTGCCGTAGTCTCATTGGGAGCGAGACAGGGAGGGGATTCTTCAGGCACATGAACACCAGGAGACGGGGAGATATGATAAATAACTAGATAAATAACGTCATATTTACATTAATTTTACTAATGTAACACGCTCTGTAAAAACCGGAGTCACATCAGGCTTCTGGCAATGTGTATACCTGATAGTGGCAGTGTGAGAGATTTTGGTTAGTTAAATTACATTTACAGAAAGGAATAAAGAGAGCTGGGTATGTGCGGTCGGTGGCCTCCCCTCCTAATCCCCCCCCCTCCGCCCCTGCTGGGGTCCGTCCCCAGAATTTGTATGCATGTATGTGAGAATGAATGAGTCTCATTCCGAGGGAAATAAAATTTATTTTTACTCATGAGTTCTAAGCTGATTATTTACCATGGAGAGAAAGCAGAAATCTCAGCAGTGTGAGCACAGCTTTTTATTATATTAAAAATTAAGACCTGAGATTTCTCTGTTTTATTTCATGTATGAGATGCATTAACTTGTGAATTGCTCTCCTGGGTGCCTTTACTCAGTAATCTTTAATATTAGATTTTTTTTTTTTTTTAATCTCAGCACATTATGCTGAAGTCTTTGCGCTTAACATGATTTTTGCTTAGAATCTTTTTGCCTTGATCACAGACGATGGAATAGACAGCCTTAACTAATGCTCTTCGTTCCCCCATCATCCCAAGAAACAGGTTGTGCAGACTGGGCTGGTCTCCTGCGAGGATCCCTCCCCTCCCCGCAGGCTCCTAAGTACTGGGATTATAGACACATATCACTTCTGTAGGGTGATTTTTTTTTTTTCTTTGCCTTCTTTACTTGCTGTAAATTGGAATGTGTGATTGACAGGCACATATTCCTCAAGAGACATGGGAAGTTAAAACTTCTAGAAATTCTTTTTCCCTTTGCTGAGATACTGAAGCCACTTCTTCTGAAAATGTTCTTACCAAGAAATAACTAGTTAAGTTAGACCCCGGTGGTACACAGACAGCAGAGAAAGCCAGATTGGGATTGACTGCCTCATTCGTTGCAGCGTGCTAGCCCTGCGGTGAGCACCTCCCTGCCTTTGGCATTTGAAGCGTCTACATTCCAAGGTTATGTTGGGGATCCTGTCTCACTGAGGAGGAAAATTTTAAAGATATGTGATGAAGGATGACATTTCTTTCTGTGAGCGTAACACAGGCATAGCACAGCCATGTCATTGCCCATCTTGGAGTCTGGTAACCAGATGATCAAGGCGGTGTGGTGACAGGTCTGTGGTACTGGTTATGGAGGTGCTTGTAGACACCTTCTACAGATGGAGGGAGGGAAGGGTCACAGTGCCAGCCTGGGGTTTGCAGCCATTTCCCTGTTCTCCAGCTTCATAGGGTCTTGGGAGGTGCAGGGTTAACTAAGGGTGTGTGTGTGTGTGTGTGTGTGTGTGTGTGTGTGTGTGTGTGTTATGTTACAGTTTCCACAATGTTGTCTGTCTGACGTAGCTGTTTTGGGGTCCCCTGTACACCCACGCTTTGTAATGAGGCCAATAAACTCACTAGCCTGCCGATTTGGACATGAGCATTAAGCCTTCTTTTGTCTTTGGTGTCTTATCTGGGGGTGCGTAGACATTTGTTCATGTCTCCTCAGGAAAAGTTAACACAACACAAAGCCACTGGCGTTTGCATAGTCAAATGTGGCACCAAATGAGGTCACAGTTGGCACCAATTTGCTTGTTCCTGAGGGGCCCCCCTGTGGAGCCTGTCTGCCAGCTTCTCCAAGGGCGTCCCAGCTCACAGTTGTGTTTTTCCATTTGCCAAACGCACATGTCTGTCCTTGGGTCATGGAGTTCGACACAGGGGAGATCAAAAGTTGTAGCTACATAGTCCATTTGGAGACTAGCCCAAGATACATACGACCCTGTCTCAAAGATAGCAAAAGGGAGGCAGGAGGATCGCTGTGATAGCAAAGATAGCAAAAGGGAGGCTGGAGGAT
>OU015753.1:1645632-1658194 GCA_907169655.1 Acomys percivali | reverse complement strand
CACACACACACACACACACACACACACACACACACACACACACACACGCTCCTTTACTCCCACATGGGAAATAAATATCCATGGATTGAATTAACTTGAATGTTTTTGTATAACTTTGAGACAGGAAATACGTTGTCTTGTTACTAAGTCTCTCTTAATAGTGTCTGGGTTTTATTTTCCATGTTGTTAAAAAAAAAAAAATTTACTGAAATCATTGTATGGCTCTGCGCCCTAGTGTGATGTTTCGAGGAGCTGGTGCCACTCGGCTGATCGTTATTTCACAGTTGTTGTTGTTGTTGTTTTGTGTGGCCACGGTGAATGAGGTCTGCTCTGTCCACTCAGTGATGATGAGGCGTCTCCACAGACACATTGCTGAGCCATAGAGATTTTCAGAGTTATTCCAACCCAGCTATGGAGGTGTACCCTTTAACCAGCATGCGCCTCTCTGTTCCCGCCTTCACGCACTGCCCGGCTTCTGCAAACCGTCGTGCCGACCTCTTCTGGAGGACACACCGTGGTAAATGTTTCAGACTGAGTGGATCCTGTAACATCTTGCCCTAGCGTAGGCATTACTAGGGAACAAAGCTGGGTTCCTGCCTTTTAACTATAAGACAGAGCTATGCCACTCCCTGCTATTTCTGAGGGGCTCAGGGAGAGCCACTGGGGCCCAGAGAGGCCCAGGAGCGAGGTCCTCACTGACTACTTTTTAGCAGCCGCAGTTGCTACAGCCTGTCTGTCACCTGGGCTGGGCAGGCCTTGCTGTTTGCTGCGGGTTTCGTGAGGGCAGTGTCTAGGGATCTCTCCGGCAGGCAGAGGCATGCTGTTCCTCCGAGCAGTTTTGCAGGCAGCTTTGAGTGCACAGGAAGTCTGCCAGGGGCAGTGCTGCTACAAAGGCAGAGAAGGGGAGCCGTGGAAGAGGCAGGCAGAGCAGCTCACAGCGACTAGGGCACGCATGCCCGAGGCTTACATAGCTTCCCCATTTCCCATTGTCCCCTCCATCCAACCTTGGCACCAACTCGAGGTGGCTGATGCTCGAGTTGACTCTTCACGTTAAATAGAACCACCACTTCAGCTTCTGATGCCAATTGCCAGTTGGCACTGAGTGTAGGAATCTGTTGAAGCTTGTTAGGATGCCTCCGTGGCCCTGAGAAAGTGGATTTCAGACTCCGGAGGCTCCGTGGCTCTGCGCTCTGAATGAACTTGGCAGAGCTTTGCAGAAGCTGGAATCTCTCATGCGGAGTTTATTCTGAAGACACGTGGTAGGGTGAGCTCTGCCGAGTGACCGGCGCTAAGGTCGAGTCCCGCGCGCATGGCTTTGCTGTGTACCAAGTCCCCACCGCCACAGAAGCTGGCCAGAACCCATACGACGGTGGCCGTTTGTCTTGTCACTGTGAGGAGACCTAACGTGGGGCAAGCGTTACACCAGTCTCTTCAGGACACGGCTCACCTTCTAGTGAGGACGAAGGCAGGCGAACCTGGCGGCCTGCAGTGTGGTTCTGCCTGCATTTGGCCCTTTCTGTGCATGTGTGGTCACTGCAAGCTAGGTGTCCCCAGAGGCTTTCCGGTTGGTACAAACATACAATGGAATTTTAATGATCACGATTATGACAACGATGATAATGACGATTTACATCAAGTATCTACTAGGTTTAGCATGATCCTAACCCTTCAGCTGTGTGTGTGTGTGTGTGTGTGTGTGTGTGTGTGTGTGTGTACATGTTACTGATTGGCAAGGCTGGCCAGCCCATACATCTAAGGATCCTCCTGTCTCTTCAGCCTCAGTGCCAGGGTCACAGGCATATGGCACCATGCCCTGCTCCTTACCTGGGTGCCGAGCATCCAAACCTAGGTCTCCGTGCTTATGCAGAGGCACGCTGCCCACTGAGCCATCCCTCCGGGCGCAGCACACAACCTTATAACTCAGCCAATTTCATGTTTGCTTTGTTGCTACAAAAGGCGTCTTGTAACCTCACAGGAGATAAGAGATATTTCGTTCCTGGGTCAAATATGAGCGATTGTGCTCCCGGAGCACACACTGAGCTTTCTTCGCATCCCCTGTCCTAATGAGGTGAAATGGTTTTATGTAGTCTCGTAGTCATAAGTCTGGTGGAACCATCGGATGGGCAAGTTACACAACAAGGTGGGGGTCCCTCCACAGGCCTCAGCTCTCTGACAATGCGCCTAGCTTTCGGTTGGTGGACGTTAAGGATGTTAGAGGCTGGCAAAAAAAATGGCTGTAAGGAGGCCAAGACCACCTGGCTGTGGACACACAGCTTCCCACCCCCTCCAGAACCATGGGAGCCCCCGATAGGCAATCAGTGCCTCATGGCTTCTTAAGTTCACAAAGGGAAGGCCTGGTGGTGGTGCACTCCTTTAATCCCAGCACTTTGGAGGCTGAGGCAGGTGGATCGATGTGAGTTCAAGGCCAGCCTGGTCTACAAAGTGAGTCCAAGGCTACACAGAGAAACCCTGTCTCAAAAAGAAGAAGAAGAAAAAAAAAGTTCACAAAGGGAATTGAGACACGGTGCCCAGAACCAATTAGCTCTGGTGCTTCAGTGAGGAGCCTGCAGCAGGAACGTGTCACCCACAGTTCCTAGTGCTCATAGGCCACTGTGTCCTCCAGGCGGTTATGGACCAGTGTAGACAGGGGGGGACTGCCTGTTGCTGTTCCTTTCTTCTTCTGAAAAATTGGTTTTCCGACAGTAAATACTTTCTGAAGTGGCAAGTGATTTGCCGAGTAGAACAGAAAAGCCCACAGCACCTCTGTGCTCTATACCTGCAGCAACAGTGATGCGAGGGGACCGTCCCGCGCTCTCAGGTGACATCATATGCCAGGCTCTGTGATGTAGTGTGACTGCCAGGGTTTTAGCTGACAGGGAAGCTGAACTAGAGACGGGCTGGAGCTGTTTGTGAGTCGCAGGCTACGCGTGTGGGGTGCTGTGGGGAGACCTGGGAATCGGGAGGTGAGAGGTCTGGTGCGGCAGACATCTAGCTAGTCTCTGTGTCTCTGCAGCAGCAGGATTGAGGGTCACTTGCACGTTCATCCTTCCAGGTTTCTGGATGATTGCAACTGTGGAGACAACAGAAGTCAAAGGACTTTGAGAACCAGGGAGATGATTCTTGGCGAGGTAGCATGATGAGATTGTGCTGTGCTGTTAAACACCAACAATGAGCTGTGTGTGTGTGTGTGTGTGTGTGTGTGTGTGTGCGTGTGTGTGTGTGTGTGTGTGTGCCTGTGTATTAGTCTTTTCTAGCTAATTTCTTTGGACTATTATGATATCTATAGTATGTGAGGTATCATCCTGAAATCTAATACCTGCTGAGTATAAGCATGATGCACAGTGGAACAGAGCCCTGAACTCTGTGTGTGTGTGTGTGTGTGTGTGTGTGTGTGTGTGTGTGTGTGCTATGAAGAGAACAGCCAGGATCTCTTGTCCTAGACAAAGGTTTCTACAGGGCACCGGCTTCAATGAGAACAGTCCTGCGTTGACTCTGTCGCTTGTAGGTGGTTCTGCCCAAGTGCAAAGGGAAGTCATTGTTAAAGATTTGGTGTGCACGGGGAACCATCCCAGACTCGTAGAATGCTTGGAGTACACAAAGCCCAGTGAAACAGGAATGGCTGTTCACTTTCTTACTGAAGATATCCTTCTAAAATCAAAATGTTAGTCCTATGCAAACACAGCCATGGGCTTTCCCAAAGGCAGTAAATTAATTCTAAGTTTGGCATTTTTATCTCATTTGTGAAGTGTGGTGCTAAATCTCTAGTTTATTCGTCTACTTATCTGCAAATAGACTAGTTCTGTTAAGGCACAATATTTCCGTGTGTAAAATTGTGGCTGGTGGTGGATGTAGCTGAGTGGAAGCGGTCTTCCAGCAGGTGTGAGGTTACATTTCCAGCAACACAGAAACTGGTGATGCACGCCTGTAATCCCAGCCCTAGGGAAGTTGCAGGCAGGGGGCAGAAGGTTAATGTCACCTTCTACCACATGGAGGTCAAGTCTAGCCTGGGCAAATGAGACCCCTTTTAAATAAGTGTTTTACATTTTTTACAGCTGATTAAAGTTCTCGGTGTAATTTGTCTGCTCATAGCATGTTGGTTAGTGCTGTATGTGTAAGTTCTTACAAAGCCATGGCTCACACTTACATATTTTTTGGGTTTTTTTTTTTTTTTTGGTTTGTTTGAGACAGGGTTTCTCTGTGTAACCTTGGCTGTCCTTGACTCACATTGTAGACAGGCTGGCCTCGAACTCACAGGGATCCACCTGCCTCTGCCTCCCGAGTGCTGGGATTAAAGCTGTGCACCACCACCGCCAGCCACACTTACATATTTTTAGGCCACGTTTTTACTCAATGTAATGATTAATTAGTGGGCTCAATGGAATTTATTATATTGTGAAATATATGTCTCCAAAGGGAAAAAGATACATGTTAGCTTTATTCTTGTCCCCAATAAAATTTCATTTGTCGAACTGTTTTACTACGAGAGAGGAACCTCAGTTAATTGTTCCTAAGATGTATGAAGGTTGGTCGGAGATACACCCTGAACCTCCCGGACACATTGACAGGATCATGCAGGAGCTGGGGGTGGGTGGGGGGAGGGGCTGGTAACTTGACTTGACCAACTTTGGACAATCCCGTCAGTGGCTGATGACAGGTGTCACTTTGCTTTTAGTGGCTATGTGATTGGGGCCACTGCCATTGATTGATTAGAAGGCTGGTGGCTCAGGACATGCATGTTCCCTGAGGTCCCAGATCCTCGGATAGATTTCTTTCTTTTTAATCATTTGGTTGTTAGAGCCATCCCCATGTCCTCGGATACTCAGCTGGGAACTTGTTCTGTCGGCAAGCCTTGGCCACAGTCTGTCTCCCGGTCCCCACCGGTGCTGGGAGAAACCTGGACTGCCAGGCGCTGGGAGCACCTCTTGCGGACTTTTCCTAGTCCTTCCCTCCTCATCAGCGAGGCACGGTTGGGCACCTCTGACCAGCTGCTCTGTTCATGCCCTCTCTCTTCCTGTGGCCACTTGGCACGGCCCCACCCTTCCCTGGTCTGGAAGCCTGTAGATTCCTGGGCTCAGTGAGCTGTGTGAGGAGACTCATTGCTCCTGTTCCCTTCTCTGGCTCCTAGCTTCCCCGATCCTCTGAAAGAGGAGAATACTTTCCACACAACTAACTCTGATTCAAGAAATACTTCACATTCCAAAGGCAGAGTCCCCGCTAGGTGTAACTTTTGTGAGAAGGACAATTCAGTTGCACGTTAGCTCCCCACTCTCACTGTGTGAACCCTGCAAAGAAGATCACCACCTCCCTCCCCATCCCCACCAACCTCCTCCTCCCCTCCTTTCCTTTCCCCATAGTGACAACAGTGAAGAGGTTGTGTTTCTTTATGAGTTAAATTTGACCCTAAAATAAAGCAAAGTATTGAAGTACAGCATATGCAAACTCCTCCAGGGGGGGCGGGGGGGTGGACGGGGTGCTCGCTTGTGTCTGGAAGGCTAGCCGATGATTAAAACTTTCTGCTTATGGAGAGTTTTAAGGTGTTGCTTGTCTAAGAGCCAAGTTATCTTGAGCTGTCTTTTGTCCCTTAATAGACATTCAATAGGCATCTCTGTATCTGACCCTACATCCTTTTTAACTATCAGATAAAACCTTTGAAATGTATTCTAAGCCCTCTTACAGTTCCCTTCAACCCCAAAGCTACAAACGCCCTCAGGTAAGACTCTGAGACCTACAACAGATTCCTTAACCCACCTTTCTCTGGTCTCAACCACACGGTTGGCGAATGAATTATGATCTTTGGAGATAACTAATAAAAATTGCTTCCAGCGGTGATATGTGGGGCAGCATGAACCCATGTTCTTGGGCCACGGTCACCTCAGATCGGCTCGGAATAAATATTGTCTACTTTCTATAAGCTAAGAGCTGTGTGTTATACAATTTTATGAGTTGGTTAAGGATTAACAGGAGTACAGGAGGGAAAAACATTTGAGTTCGTCCCAGCGAGAGAGACCCACAGCCTTTAGGTTCGGCTGGGAGCCTCATCTTTCTTGTCCTTTCTTTATGATCCTGCTTGGCGCATCAAGAAAAACTGCAGCTGGCAAGACTCCATGAGGCTCTGGAACCTTCTTAGCTGTGGCTCTTGT
This sequence comes from Acomys percivali, assembly GCA_907169655.1. Lineage (NCBI taxonomy): Eukaryota > Metazoa > Chordata > Mammalia > Rodentia > Muridae > Acomys > Acomys percivali. Next base: position 1,652,054 of record OU015753.1, on the reverse strand, counting down.
GCTCCTGATTCCTAAGCGCGGTGTCGTGCTGCTTTGCTGTCTGTCCCAGTCTGTCACACGGCTGTAACAGCAATACTGAGGCGAGGTATTATTCACAAGCAACAGGCGTTTGCTTTCCTCACCCCTGAAGGCAAGAAGAGTAAGCCCCAGGGCCCAGGTCTGGGAAAGTGGTGTCTCTGTTTCCAAACCGCTTCCTGCTGTACCCACAGGCAGTGTAGGAAGAAGACCAGCATGAGTTTAGCTCCTTCCCCTTGGCCTCTTTACAAGGCCCTCACCTACTCCCCAAAGACGCTTCTCTTGAGAGCCATTTACTTCAGCCACGTAGCCGCTGGTTGAGGGATCCGTGCCTCTGTGAGCAGCCCTAACGAACTGCCCTCCCCCCAAAGAGACATTAAAGTGGAGGGGGGCTAGTTGGGAAGAGGAATGAGATCAGGAGAGCGGTAGAGGGAGGACAAGAGAGGGCAGAGGAGCGTGGAATCTGAGCAACACACATATTACACACGTGTGAAAATGTCGCTATGGGGCCTGTCTACTGATGTGATGAAACGCCACGACCAAAGCGACTCACAGAAGGAAGGGTTTATTCTGTGCACCCACTTCCAGGGGTGGAGTCCGGGTTTACTCTGGGCGCACACTTCCAGGGGTGGAGTCCACGCTTATTCTGGGCGCACACTTCCAGAGGTAGAGTCCAGGTTTACTCTGGACGCACACTTCCAGGGGTAGAGTCCGCGTTTATTCTAGGCGCACACTTCTAGGGGTGGAGTCCGGGTTTATTCTTGGCGCACACTTCCAGGGGTGGAGTCCACGCTTATTCTGGGTGCACACTTCCAGAGGTAGAGTCCAGGTTTACTCTGGGCGCACACTTCCAGGAGTAGAGTCCGCGTTTATTCTGGGCGCACACTTCCAGGGGTGGAGTCCGGGTTTATTCTTGGCGCACACTTCCAGGGGTAGAGTCCGAGCTGGCAGAACAGAAGCAGCAGGCGGCAGTGGCTAGAGCTGCGAGTTCACATTTTCAACTACAAACTGGAAGCAGAGCTGACTGGCTGGGTTCGGCCCAAGTCTTTTGAAACCTCAAAACCCACTCCCAGTGACAAACTAACTCCAGCAAGGCGACATTGCTTAATCTTTGCCAAACGTCTTCACCAATCGGTGACCGAGTATTTTCAGGCCTGAGACTTAGGTGGATATCTTATTCAAACCACCACAAAATATGTTATTACAAATACTTAACATATAGTACTAAAAAAGGTGGTGGTAGGAAACTCTCTCTCTCTCTCTCTCTCTCTCTCTCTCTCTCTCTCTCTCTCTCAACATTGTTGCTTTTGGGATTACATTTCAACCAGAATCTTAGAGAGTGTACAAACATTCAAACCATAGCTTTGTGGTTGTATTGTTGGAGGAGGGGTGTGACTTTGCTCTGTGGTCTTGTGTGACAGACACGATTCCCAGCCCATGGAAGGGCAAACCGTGAAGGCAGAGTTGCCTAAGCGCCTGGGAAAGCTTTTAGCTCTGTACTGTTGTTAGCTTAGACATAGGCGAGTCTGCTTGCCTGACCACATAATCAACTTTGGCGTCTTTTGAAAAGCAAAAGACAATTCATATTTGAGGAGCCTTTGGCTCCGTGGGCTTATAGCTCAGCCACACAAACACTCCACAAGAAACTCTCGCACCATCTTGGACGCTTCTTGCCTTTTCCCCCGTGTCTCTCTGTCCCCCCATCCCTCACCCCCCAATCCTACATGCTTCTGTGATTAGACCTTGATTTTCCAGCTGGGATTCAGAACATATACATGAGGGTCAGGGAAACACGAGATTTGCTGCTTTCAAACGACTGAAGCAACTCATTTCCAAAATTTTTAAAATAGCTTCGATTTTCTCCTGTGTATCATTTTTCTATTAAAAAAAAAAAAAAGCCTTGACTTGCAGAAGCATTTTTCCTAGGCAATCTATATTTTGTTTGAATTGTAGCTTGGCCTATTAATGAAGGAAGGTGTCACTTCTAAGTTGAGTTGAACCAAATCCACATTACAAGTGTTTGGGGCTCAGGAAAGGGGACTCTAACCTTCAAAGACCCTGCTTCTCCATTCATTCATTCATCCATCCATCCATCCATCCATCCATTCATTCATTCATCCATTCATCCATCCATCCATTCATTCATTCATTCATTCATTCATCCATTCATCCATCCATCCATCCATCCATCCATTCATTCATCCATCCATCCATCCATTCATTCATTCATTCATCTACGTACCCCTGGAACATTTATTTACAGAGTGCGTGTTTAGTTCCGGCATGCATTCTTCATGCTGTATCAGTGGGGGAAGGCCCTGGTTACTCACCTCACACACTAGCTCCCGGTTTGTTTATTTTGCAGAGTAAAATTTGTTTGTTTGTGTTTTGTATTCATAGTGGCATTTGTTACTCTGCGTCCCGCCACTATCTATGTATCAATTAGAAGTGAACATTTTTACTCTGATCATTTCTTCACCTTGTGGGTGGGGGAGCATTCCCTACCCCTATGGTCATGGACATGGCTGAACAGACATTCTTGATTCAGTCTATCAGTCACTGGGCTCACAGCCTGGAGGGGAGGAGCCCATGCTGTGCAGGGCTCCTGAGGACACAGTGAGCAAGCAGGAGTGGGAGGCAGCAGCCTTGGTAGCACTCAGAGGTTGGGGTGGCCCCTGGCTTCTGTAAGGGTGTGACTGGCCTGTTCGAACACCTCTGTGGGTAGCAGGAGGACTCATTAACCTTAGATGGTCCTTAGAGATGTGCCTTTCCTGTGACACTGTGAGTCTGGGTCTGGGGCCTTATCAGCAGGCGTCTAATGCAGAGAGTCCTTTGCCCTAAAACCTCTTGAGATCCTACTGATTTCCCCAAGTATAGGCAACACACAAAACTAGGCCTTTACTTCAGGCCTTTTGCCACATAGTTGAATTAAAACAATGCTCAGTGTTGGGCTAACACTGCAGAGAACGGTTCTCATCTTTTAGAAGGCAGGGCACTACTTGGGAAGCTAACACGTGCACAGATATTTGCAGTTTCAAATTATGTGAGTGTGATGGAGATGTCAGGCTAATCCCAGGCCAGGCAGTGTCCATCTGGGCTCTAGAAATGCCTCCCCCTGGGGCAGGAGGGCAGAGGCTGGCTGGCTGTCGTCCCAGTGGCCTGATGGGAAGCTAGGGGGTGGGATAACCTTTGAAGGCAGCTCCCCATTGTGTCCGCCCGCCCTCCTTGGATCACTAAACACTGGGTCCTGTTTGAGTTTTCCCATGAGGATACGCCCTTCCATTTTTTTTTTTTTTTCATAAGATTTTTAACTCTGGTTATGGTTAAAAGGAAGAAAACATGTCTGGGCAAAGCAAAGCACTCAGTGTTTTAAATATTGATCTTTAGTTAATGCCGTGCCCACTGAAGTTCTGAGGGGCAAAGTGCACATCTCCTGTAATTTTCTTTGTTAGTTGGAATAATGGTTGGGAAGAGGGTTCGGTGGTGAGATCTCTGATAAAGCAATTACAACAGAGTGCAGAGTACGGAGTGTAAATACATGGTGGGGGGCTGGGTATTCCCTGTGGAGTGGCTTGACTCTCCGTATGCTGTTTGTTTTCTAATACCAGAAGTACAGGATGCTGCTCAGTAGTGAGTAACGTCGGCATGGGAAGAGTGTTGGAGGCAGGGTCGTATCAGGGTTGGAGCACAGAATGTTTGCCCTGACTTTGCACGGAATGCAGATTTTTGGTGTGAAAAAATGTTACCTTTGAAGTTTGAAAATATTAGCTTTGTGCTTGTTTTTCTTGTCAGGGATAAGGCAGTGGTGCCAGGAGCCCTGGAGAGACGATGGGGCTTGGAGCCCGCTCTTGTCTAAAACAAACAAATGAAAAAATAAATAAATTAAGAAAAGAAAAGGCTACACTAAATGGAGGAAATTCAACCTTACTTAGCAGTGAATTTATACTTAGGTGTTTAATTTGGCAAATTTTAGCATAAGGAACAGATCATACGTCCAGCAAAGCTATTTTTCGGTCTTGTTTTCAACTCTAAGCGAAAGAAAGGCAAAGCCGGATGTGGTGGCGCACGCCTGTAATCCCGGCACTCGGGAGGCAGAGGCAGGAGGGTCGCTGTGAGTTCGAGGCCAGCCTGGTCTACAGAGTGAGTCCAGGACAGCCAAGGCCACACAGAGAAACCCTGTGTCGAAAAACCAAACCAGTGAACCAACCAACCAAGAAAAGCCAAGAGACCAACCAACCAAACAGCAAAAAAAAAAAAAATAAAAGAAAGACAAATATTTCATGGCAAAAATTTTAATATCTATATTCTATTCCCTCTGATTTTGTGTTTTTATATTTTACCATTTATCGTTGTTTTATGTATAGAAGTTTTCTGCCTGAATTCATGTTTGTATACCATAGTGCAGTGCCTGTGGAGGTCAGAAAAGGAGGTCAGGTCCCCTAGTTGTGGAGTTGTCGCTGTGAGCCACCGTGTACGTGCTGGGAATTGGGCAGGTTCAGTTCCAGCATGGTGTCAGGGCATGGGTGGGCAGTCACACGCCGCATTTGATCCTGAGTGGGAATTTTGAACTCCGGGTTAACGTCTATGGCAGAGAGGCCGGTGTTTCGGTTTGATGGCAGAGCGTCCTGCTGCCAGCACCTCTGTGTCCTGTAGACAGGTCATCGTTCCTTGTCAGGCTTTGGTTCACAGCCTCACATTGCAGAGTCACTTCTGTTTCTGGTATTGGGTAAGGAAGAGGGAGAGAGAACCAAGGAGTGTGTGGGAGGCTGGTCCCAGAGGAAGAATTGGAGTCCCTGCTGCGCCTGGTGCTGCCAGCGCAGGGGGTGGCACCAAGTTCTCTCCTGGCCTGCTGCCTCTGTCCCGTGGCCTTCAGCACTTCATCTGAGTGTGGGCACTGGCTGTGGCTGCGGGCTTGTCAGAGCTGGTTATCTGTTTACCGGAAGGCTCAGCTTGTGTCGCACAGGAAGATGCAGATTTTATGTGCATTTAAAAAGCAGAACCCAGGTATCCAAGAGAGCCCACCTCTGCCTTCTACCCTCCGCTGTGCTCCTTCTGAACGTGGGTCAGAGGGCTGAGGCAGATGTTGCAGGCGTCACCACGCTGCCATGGACGCACGCCGCTCTTGGTGGCTGTCCTGCGGTGTGACCCTTTTCTTGGATGTTTTGGCAGCAGTTGTGGGATGTTTTCCTTTAATGTTCAAAGTTTGAGATGGGAAACACCCCTGCCTTACATTTTCCAAGGAAAGGTTCATCACTATGACTCACCTCACAATCAGCTTTTCTCTCTTGAGTGCTGGCCAGGCCGCGTTCCTTTTTTCCCCTTCTTGTGGTCATCGTCACTTGCTCGTTCTGAGACTGCGGACCCCAGCCCTGGGATCCTGCTTGTGGGCCTGGCCTCTTTGGATTCAGTAAACTTGTTGCTTGTCTTTCCCTCCTGCAAATACTTACCGCGTCACGGCCTTGGGGGCTCTTACTGAGGGTTTCACTGAAAATTAAAGATTTAGGCAGAAATGTGTGGTGTGCTGGTAACCCTGGGGGTGGGGGGCCTTGTGGGTCTTGCCGTCCAGCTGTCAGCCTGTGTGTTGCGAGGTGGCCTCCAGACTCTCTGCCGTCTCTTTCAGCTCAGTGATTTTTAATGGCAGATTATTGTTTTATGTACTTTTATAGCTCTGTGATGGCTAGTTTTATGTCATCTTGACACAAGCCAGAGTCATCTGCAAAGAGAGAAACCGCAGTTGAGAAAATACCCCTACTAGATTGGACCTGAGTACCTCACACCAACATGGACTGTGTTTGCCTTCCCTCCTTCCTTCTTTTCTTTCTTTCTTCTTCTTCTTCTTTAAAAAAAAAAAAAAAAAAAAAAAAAGACTTATTTTTATTTTATGTGCATTGGTGTTTTGTCTGTGTGTATGTCTGTGAAGGTGCCAGATTCTCCTAGAATTGGAACTACAGACAATTGTAGTTGCCATGTAGTTGCTGGGAATTGAACCCCGGGTCCTTTGGAAAAGCAGCCAGCACTCTTAACCGCTGAGTCATCGCTCCAGCCCTTGCCTGTGTTTCTTTATCGCAATTAAAATCCAAACCCACCTAGTAGGAGGCTCCTGAGAGATGAGGAGGCATGATTTTATACTCTGACTTTCATCTGAATTAAGACGACGGTGACAAAAGAGGTCAGCGAGACGGTTCAGCAGATACAGACACTTACTGTGTGACTTGTGAACTCCTTCCCTGTCACCCAGGTGGAGGGAGAGAGAACTGTTACCATTGAGGTTGTCTTTGGGCCTCCACAGGTACACCATGCCACACATAAACACACCTCTTTATATACAGACACATGATGAAGATGATGAAGAAGAAGATGATGGTGGTGATGATGAGGATGATGGTGGTGGTGGTGGTGGTGATGGT
>OU015753.1:1623064-1645622 GCA_907169655.1 Acomys percivali | reverse complement strand
TGATGGTGGTGGTGATGGTGATGATGATGATGATGGTCGTGGTGGTGGTGAAGGAGAAGAAGAAATTAAACAAATGATTAAAAAAGAGCTCAGAGCATATTCTCTAGTTGCTTGTAGCCGTGATCCAGTGCCACGCACACATTAGGGGAGAGGCAGGCTTCCTCATTGAGTGTGTGGATGCCTATGGGGATTTGTAGTCACAGAATCCTTGAGTTTGGGGAACTTAGTCACTGAGTTCATGCTAACAGAGGTGGGTAACCAGCTCCAGTCGCCCAGCCCCTTGGCTTGCTTCTGGCAGCAGGCTGCTGCCTTTTAATCGAGACACATTAAAATAAGCATGCCTTTAAAACTCAGAGCTAGATTTATTAAAAATTGGCTTTGAGGACAAAGTTTATTAGGTCTCAGCTACCACTTTTATTGCTGCAGATGAACAAAAGAAATTTCTTGGTGGTCATAGAAATAGTTGTGGCTTTGTGTTTGTGTGTTCTTCAAGGCTGATAGTGTCCTCATGGCACTCCAAATGTCTCCATCCCAGAGACCAGTGGTTTTTCCAGTACTGCCTCTGGCTTTGCCTTATTTTTAAAATTTAGATTCTCTGTCCAGACTTGGAGATTATTAAACAAACAGTCCTGTGTTATGCAGATCTGCAGCTGTACAGCAGTGCAGTGAACAGTTAGCAATTCTCTTCAGTCTACAAGCTCAACTTGTGGACTTCCACAAGCAAGTAATTAACATTAAGGAGGAGAGTTTTGTCTATGCACACTGTGCCTTCGCACCATACTCCAACTGCTCATCTGTTTCTACTGTTGGAATTGATTTGATAAAAATGAAGATGTGTATCAGGCCTGTGCAGGACTTATGACATGAGTTAAGACATGCCCTGGGCCCCTTGTGGAGTTGGTGTAAAATGTAGTGTTTTTTTTTCTAAAGTGAACTAAAAAGTGAAGCCAGATTATGAAATTTGCATATTTTCTTAGTTGTGGTAATTTGTATTTTCATAGGAATTGGTCCACCTAATCTAAGTTGTCAAATTTATCTGAATATATCTGCTTGTGGCATTTCATTTTTAGCCTTTAAAAACTGCATGATGGGTACTAATGTTTTTTTATGTGTACATATCAGTGTGTGTACAGGTATGTGTGCACATGTATGTGTGGCAATCAGAGGGCCACCTTGTGGGTGTCATTCCTCGGGCACTGTCTGCCTTCTCTTAAAAATTTAAAAAGAAAAAAAAATTTTTCCCCAAGACAGGGTTTCTCTGTGTAGCCTTGGTTGGTCTGGACTCACTTTGTAGACCAGGCTGCCTTGAACTCATGGAGATCCACCTACCTCTGCCTCCCGAGTGCTGGGATTAAAGGTGTGTGTGCACCATGCTCGGGAAAAAAATTTTTGAGTTGAGATCTCTCACTGGCCTGGAGTTTACCAAGTATGCCAGGCTGATTGTCTAATGAGACCCATAGATCCTCCTGTGTAACGTCACCCCTGCCCTCCGCCCAGTGCTGGGATTACACGCATGTGGTACCCCCAAGCCTGGTGTCTCTCAGGAGTTCTGAGTGAACTCAGGGCTTCACACATGCAAGGCAAGCGCTTAGCCGACTGTTGAGCTCGATATTATAATTGTTCTCTCTCTTCTTCCATGGTTGTCCAGCCGGGCCCTCTAGGGCCTGCCTGACATCAGGGCATTGCCCATTTTCCACGTAGTTATTTTGCCCTTTGACCCCACTGCTTCCTTCCTTTGGTTTAGTTTCCCATCTTCAAGCGCCTCAGGCACACATTCAGGCGATGGATGGCTTGTCACTTCTTTGTGGTCCTGCGTTTAGAGCTACGGGCTCCTTATCAGGCATAGGTGCAGTCCACAAATTACAGTAGGTCACGACTTTATTTTTCGTGAAGCTCAGGTTTAGAATGTTTCTAATCTCTCTGAGTAATCTTCCACCCTTGAGCTGCCAAGGAGTAATTTCCCGGTTCTCCAAGGTGAGAACAACGCGGGAGATTTCCCTAGGCTCTTCATCGCTGACTCTTGACTCCATTCTGCGGTGAGAAGGTTCTGGTGCTCTTGAGACCCTTTTTTGCTTCCCATTCTAGTCAGAAGGCACTGGCTTAGGCACGGAGCTCTTGTCGGTGGTCCGGAGCGAAGGAGGCTTGCTGCTGGGGTCCGCTTCAGGTGCCTGGGGCAGGGGCTGGAATGGGTGGGAAGGGAACAGCACAGAGTGCTTCTGGAAGCTTCCTCCCATGTGCGGCTAACAAAGCTGTGAGTAAAGAGCCATAAACAAGTTAGCAGAGAGGCACTTACAGTCCGTGGAAGGTGGAACACTTAGCTGGTTTCTTCCTCAAGTTGTAAACTCACTTACAAGGTTTGGGCAGCTCAAACAATGGCGGAAAAATCTGACTGAACTTCCTGGAAGTCCGATTTCTACCCTTAAGTCGTCCACATGTGTGCGCAGACCCGGGGGACAATAACTTCATCCGCGTGTCACGAGGTACCGATTTATTCACACGTTTCCTCACAGAAACTGTGTCCGTCTGAGTTCTCTGGAGCGAACAGGGCATGATGGAATGAATAATGAACGTACGCTATACAGTACATATATTTGTATCAAAAAGGGGATTTATTAGTGTGGCTTGATGGGCTGTGCTCCAGACAGAAAGGATGAGAACCCGGCGGTGGTTTCATCCCTGAGGCTGGAGGTCTCAGCTGCTCTTCAGGCTGTGTGAGAACCCAAATGCAGCAGGCTCTAGCGAGGGCAAGCAGCAAAAACCCGGATGAACGGCTTCCTTCCTTTCTTGCCCTTTCGTGTGGGCTGCCCGCAGAAAGTGGTTCAGATTCAGGGTGGGTCTTCTCATCCCAAATGGTCAGGTCAGGAAAACAAATACTGAAGTTTGATATTTTGAGCCCATCCCTCTCTGGCTTTCTCTACTGTCCCTGGGCGAGGCAGTCTGCACACCTTGGCACAGTTAGGACCCAAGTCACCACCCTGCTGCTCCCCCTACAGAACTGATCCCTGCTAGGTCAGCACAACTGTTGGAAATGGGACTTTTTTCTTTCTTCCTTTATGACAGGATCTTATATAGTAGCTCACACTGGCCTCAACCTCTCTGTAACTGAGGATGTTTCTGAACCTCTGATTCTCCTCCTCCTCCTCTTCCTCCTCCCCCTCCTCCCCCTCCTCCTCCTCGGTGAGTTACCACACCAGGGCCTTGTGCATCAGAGGCAAATACTTCCTCCGCTCTAGCTATTTTCTCATGGTGTCTCCTGGACCTCTGCCCGTGTCTGAGTCGGAGGCGAGCACTTAATTGCTGAGCTCAGCTCTGTGCTTAGCTGTGGGTTATCTATATTTTATACGCACATACCAATGTCTACGTATTTACGTACCATATAGATCTTAAGCTTTCCTTGTACTGGGCTGTGATAGATTAAAAAATCATAGCAAGTAATAACCACAACTCTGAATGAACACTTACTTCAGTAGCAATGATACTAATATATTGGCTGGCGTTAGGGTGAAAAAGGCTTGGAGAGACACTTCTGTGAAAAATGCATCTTCCGGTGGCCTTTGGAAACCACAGCAAGCCAAATCCCCATTGTCCTTGATTTGGTTGCACATGTTTTCAAGGTGAGAGGATTCTTGATTTGACTCTTGCATTCTATATTCCTGTCTCCGTTGATCAAGCATCATGTGGCTTCTGAAAGATGTCTACCATCCACGGCACCCCGGTTTCATTCTCAGGAGTCAATAAAGCAGACACTCGTAGTCTCAGCCCTTGGGAGGTCGAGGCAGAGGTGGGAGAGCCAGACGTTTAAGATCATCTTTGGCTGCATAGAGTTTAAGGCAAGCCTGGGATGCCAGAGACTGTCTTGGAGGGGGAGGGGAAAAAAAAAAGGTCCAAGGGCGTGAGGAGTAAAGGAGACACCTGTAGTTCAGGTGTGAGGTGTTGCACAGGTGACCACGTGATCTCAGACCAGCAGGGAACATGTTAAGAAGCTTGTACAGTTTGCTATGTCTCTCCCTTCACTTACTGGTCAGGCTGCAAACAGCCAAAACTGCCCGGCTTGTCTCAGAGGGGCTCTGGTTTCCATAGGAGGACATCTATAGGGCATTAGGTAGTTATTTTAAAATTAATTTTATTTACTTTTTTTTTGCGCATGGGTGTTTTTGCCTGCGTGTGTCTGTCCCACGTGAGTGCAGTGCCCATGTAAGCTGAAAGAGGGCGGCAGAGATCTCCTGACAACTGAGCTGCCAACGTGGGTGCTGGGAGTCGAACCTGGGACTTCAGGAAGAACAGCCAGTGCTGTTAACACTGAGCTATCTCTCCACCCACGCCCACTTGCCCCTCCCCAAGGTGTGGATTAGAAGTATCTTTGTTTCTTTTCATCATCTCTTTGGAGGATGCAGCCAGGATGGTCTTGCCCTGAGCATGTCCTGGCCTAAGGTCAGTCCTGGTTCCTCTAGGACATTCACTTAGGCAATGAATTTAATTTGCTGTGTGTAACTTCCTTAATGAGTTTTCAGCTAAGTGAAAACCTCTGGGGGCACTTAGCATCCAGATTTGTTTATTGCATTAGAGCTTTCTGTCTTACAACTTAGATTGTGTTGAAATGCTTAGCTTCCGTTTTACATGTACAGTAGTACTACAGATTTTTATACAACCTTTCTCTTTCTTGTATTTTCATATCTTCAAAGAAGTGGACTGATTGGAACATTTTAAGGATTTCTCTGTAAGAATAATTTGGGAAGTTTTCCTCTCGTAAAACTCCCGGTGTTATGTTAAACACGACAGCCTATTTAAGTAATCCGGGAACATATGGATCTTTTTATTTCTGCTTCTAGAGGATGAGGAAGGAAAGTCCAGGAAGGACTACATTCGGCCGGGCGGTAAAACAGTTTCCTGTGCCCTGTGCTGCCGGTAGCTAACATGGAACAGTTAAAGGAGACGACACTACGCTGTCCTTAGTGTCAGGACTGCGGGTGTGTGTGGGTGCAGCTTGCACACTTTGTCCTGCTTTCATTGCTTGGCCGTTAGGAACTGGGTCAAGGCTGAGCAGAATTTGCTGTGTCTCTGCAGCCCAGAAGTAGTCTGTATGTAGGATTAGCTGGCCACCAATGGGTCCATCTTTCTATTTTTATGAATTAAAAAAAAAAAGATACTATGTGTCAGAATTATGTATCTCACTGTGAGTGTGTGTGTGTGTGTGTGTGTGTGTGTTGCATGTGTGCATGGCACGGCATACAGATGGAGGTCAGAGGTTGTCATGCTTGTGTGACAACTGTCCTTACCTGGTGAATCACCTGGCCCACCTTGAAGCACTGTGTAATTTGGTGGACTGTCATGTTGTCAGTGTTTTCTAAATGTGTGGCCCAGGCTGGCCCTGAACCATGATCCTCCTGTCCTCACTTCCTTTGGCAAATCCTTTTGGTGTGCGCCACCACAACCAGCTGGAAGTGTTTTCTAAAAGGCTAATTGATTAACCGTAAGTTTCCATCCTCCCTCCCTCCCTCCCTCCCTCCCTCCCTCCCTCCCTCCCTTTAATGGGAATGGAGTTTTACCACCTGGCTGGCCCAGGGGGGGAGAGTGAGAGCACCCCACATTTGCTCCTCATTCTAGCCAATGTTTGACAGCAAACCTGGCAGAATTTTATCCCGGCATTAATGTGTAGGATTTGGAATAGAGACGGGTGAGGCAAGGACAGAAAGAAAACCTTAAGGACTTCAAAGTGCTCATAAAACACCTGTGTTTAAACTTGGATCATTTTCCCCCAAACGAACCCAGCAGTCTGTTGACATGCTGTGTTCGGGCTTGCATCAGTCCAGTGAATTTCAGCCGTTTCCGAAGTCCAAGTAGGTCGCTCTGTACTTCCACATGTGCGAGGCATAAAAGGAATGACTTACTCATGCCTGGTCAGGCGTGACCTGTCCACAGCGAGGGCGCTGGAACATTGTCTCACACGGTACCAGCTTTCCCTCTCCTGCCTGTTCTGGCGGCACCTGTGGCTCCTGTAGGCATGTGTGCCCGTGGCTCTTGGGCTAAGGTGTGTGTGTGTGTGTGTGTGTGTGTGTGTGTGTGTGTGTGTGTTTAAAGACATTCTCACCTGCTACACCACACATAGTGCTATGGGGAAGTGTGGTGTGTACGCAGGTACATGTTTGTGTGCGGGTGTGTGAAGGTCGGAGGTCAACTTTTGGATTTTTCTTTCTCAGGTTGTCTCATTCTTCCTCTCTCTTTTCTTTTCCCTGGGACAGGATATGTCTGGCTTGTGGCGTCGGCTAGGCTGGTTGACCAGCAAGCCCTAGGGACCCCCAGTCTCCACCTCCTCCTTGCGGGATGGCAAGTGCACGCCGTTTTCCTTGGCCTGGGGATTGAAGTCAGGCTCCCGTGCTCGCAGGGCAGAACATGGCCTAGCTACCTCAAGTTGGCCTGATTTTTGTGGGCCACAGGGCAGGCATGTTAGTGGTTTCACAGCAGCCCTTCACTGGCCTGGTGTGGCCATGGCTGAGGGTTTTTACTGCGTACGTTAGTCAGAAATTGATGCTTAGAAGCTGCGGTTTTTCTATTCTTTGGGAGTATTGGGTCTCTCTCTCTCTCCCTCTTTCCTTCACCTTTCCCCACACCCCTAAAGTGCTAACCCACGTCAGCAGAATTAGCCACATCAGGCGGTCCAGTGAGTGCTGCTCTAGCTGTTGTGGAGACACTGCCTGTTAGCACAGTAACTTCTGCTACTTGTCATAGGCAAGCGGGCGTCCTATTGGCCCCACCTGAATGCCCCCTTTAGTGCACCTAGGTTGGCCTGACAGGTGACTAACTACTGCTTAACTAACTGGTAACAGCTGGTTAACTGACTGGTAACTACTGTTTAAGCTGATAGATCCAGGGAGAGACCATTACTGTGTCCCTCAATCTCTTTAAAGACAGGTTGACACTGAATATTCAAGTCTCCTCAAAAAGCCAGGCACGGTGGCGCACGCCTTTAGTCCCAGCACTTGGGAGGCAGAGGCAGGCGGATCGCTGTGAGTTCAAAGCCAGCCTGGTCTACAGAGTGAGTCCAGGACAGCCAAGGCTACACAGAGAAACCCTGTCTCTAAAAACAAAAAACAAAAAAAAGTCTCCTCAAAAGATTCCACAGCATATAACGTAAGTTCACATGGCTGGGGAATGCAAGGGCCCCTTTTGAGGAACTTGGTTCAGAAAATACCAACAGCTTGCTGGGCAGTGACTAAATGCCCTGAGCTGTTCGAAATAAAAATAATTTTTATTTTTTAAAGCTAGAATCTCATAGTTGAATCGCACAGATAATCACAATACCTTTTTTTTTTTTTTTTTTTTTTTGCCGTGTGTCTATCCGTCTTTCGCCCGTTTACTGGGACCGGGTCTTACTCTCAGGCTGGGACCCCTGACTCATTGCCCTCCCCTCCCCCAGCTTTCTGCATACTGGGAGCACAGACGTGTGCTACCTCCCCCATTCGAATTGATCAAACTACTGGGCTCACCTAATCCTTGTAACACCCGTTGCTGTGTGTGTGTGTGTGTCTGTGTGTGTCTGTGTGTGTGTGTGTATTGGTTTTTTGAGACAGGGTTTCTCTGTGTAGCCTTGACTGTCCTGGCTCGCTTTGTAGAGCAGGCTGGCCTCGAACTCACAGCGATCTGCTGTTCTGCCTCCCAGTGCTGGGATTAAAGGCATGAGCCACCATGTCCGGCAACGAGTTAGATTTTTCCTGTTGCATTTCTCTGTGTGGAAACTGGGGAAGTGAGGTGAAGTGTGTCCTCCACCTGTCCTTACGGGTAGCTCCTCGGCATCCACTCTCTCATGCCTGAGAAGCCACGAAGCGCACAAAGCTGATTTTTCGAAGCTCTGCTGTGCCTAGCTTGGGTGTCACCTCCTTGGCCTAGCTCTGTCCTTTGGGCCACAGCACCCAGTAGACTATGGGGTGTGTCTTCGTTAGGGTTGCTATAGCTGTGATGACACACCACAACTAAAGCAGCTTGGGGAGGAAGGGGCTTACTTGTCCTGTGCTTCAGTGTCACATTGGTCACTGAGGGAAGTCAGGACAGGAACTCAAGCAGGACAGGAACCTGGAGGCAGGAGCTGGTGCAGAGGCCATCGAGGGTGCTGCTCACTGGCCTGCTCTCCTTGGCTTGCTCAGCCTGCTTCCTTATGGAACCAGGACAGCCAGCTCAGGGACGCCACCGCCCACAGTGGGCTGGGCCCTCCCCATGGGTCACTAATTGCGAGAATGTCCTACAGGCTTGCCTACAGTCTGGTTTTATAGAGGCATCTTCTCAATGTGGTCCCTCCTCTGATGACTCTAGCCTGTGTCACGCTGACACAAGACTGCCCAGCAGTGCGTGGGAAGTAGCCCGTTCGCAACATGCTTTTTGTATTTTGTTTTGAAATGACACATAATAAATACACAAAGTCATGTGATGTGCCTAATTTTATTTTATGATTCTTGGTTTCTGAAAACTGGCCCATTTGATTAATAAACATATTTTATTAACATTTTTTCCTGTGTGTGAGTGTGTGTGTGCGCCCACGCCCGTTGAGTATGTATGTGTACGAGTGTGCATGTGTTTGTGTGTGTATGTGTGTGCATGCATGTGCGTGTGTGTGTGTGTGTGTGTGTGTGTGTGTGTGTGCGCGCGCGCGTGCTCGCTCTGTTTACTGTGGCGCTAATCAGATTACTTGAATATTTGACTGGGATTAGGAACAGGATAGCCCACTACATATAATTTAATATAGCTTATGACACATAATTTAGTACTTTACTGAAAGTTTAGAAAGTCATTAACAGACTTAGATTTTTTTTTCCCCCTAACAAATTTAGAAATATGTGAGGATTAAAGAAACAACAGTGAACAGGATCAGCATGGAGCCGAGTGGCAGCATTCTTGTCTGGCGGCTGGAGTCTGTGCCTTCCACTTCAGCACCGCAGTAAGAAGAGGTGTCAGAGGACTGGAGGGGACAGACAGAACCACTCACTGACAGAGGAGGGGGATGGGCAAGCTGCTCAAAACGAAAGTCGTGTGTGCATGTGCGTGCGTGTGTGCACAGAGGCTGACTTTTATTGCTGTCCACTTTACTTTTTAGTTTTTAAGCCACTAGCTGTGTCTGTGCACACATGTATGTGCTACCTCGGTGTGTGGCCGCCAGAGGAAAACCCTCTGGGAGCTGGGTCTTCACCTCCGCGGTGCGTCTCTCCTTACTGCCCACTGTTCACGCAGGTGCTAGGGAGCTGAACTCAGGTCTTTGTGCTTGCATGGCGAACACTGCACATGGAGCTATTGTCTCAGCCGGCCAAACCATGGTCATTTCAGAGAGAAAGCTGTTGGTGTAATTTCAAAATCTATTTTTACTTTGGCTTCTTGTATCTCTTTCTCCCTTCTCTAGCCCCATCCCTTTCCAACACCCCAACTCCAGGTAGGAGAGGAAGGTCAGTGGGGAGATGGGACAGTGCTCTCGTTGGCTATTTTCTGCCATTTAGGGTTGTCGGGTCCCTTGGGGCATGTCCAAGCCCTTTTTCAGGATAGCTCCGACTTTCTTGTCAAACTTCATCAACCGCACACGCAGGAGCAGCAGGTGGGAAGCACCTGCCTTCCTCTTTCACTGGGTCCGGCATTTATTCCCACTGATCACGCCCTGCAGGAGGTAGTTCCCAGCTGACAAGCATCACTCGCGCCCTCTCAGGAGGCTGTTATCAGCTGTGGACAAACTGGAGCAGCCCCCATATCCCACACCTGGGATTGAAACAAAAACATGTTCACCTATCATAAACCAAAACTTCCACAACAGAAAAGTCCATGGTCTGTGGATCATGATGGATGTAATTTCCCACCGCAGTGCATTGGTTTATGTTCTTCGAACTTGAAAAGAGTTAACCTAGAAAAACTTACGTAGTGTTACTGGCTTTATAAAAGCTTAAAAATGACAGTACAGTCGTTCACACTTCAGGTTAAAGTCTCCAAATGACAGTCAAGGTGTTTCCTATAGCTGTGAGAATCGACATGTAAAAGTTTTCTCATAAAAGTAAAGCATGTTTTGCTTTGATGGACACAAAAGCTCTCATTAAAAAAAAAAAAAGAGGGGGGGTTGGGGACACACATCTGCTTATGCTCAGAGAGTGCCATCTGCTGGTGGCTTGTGTTTGGACACCAGTAAGAGACCTGGAACAGAAACTTAGGCTGCTGCACAGCCTCAGGCCCCTGTGCCACATCTGTCACTCAGAAAGCAAGGAGCTGTCTCTGCAGCCTGTAGGCTGTGACCAGGCCTGCAGCCCCAGAGCCTGTGGGTCTCACTGTGGTCGGTGCCCGAGTTTATTTTAAGGCACGGCGTACCTGGGTGATGCAAGGCTTATGAAGTGGTTGTCTTTCTGTTTTCCTCAGGCTGGGAACTGGCTGTGGGGATGGCAACGCGAACGTTTCCTCCTAAAAGGAAGCTGAGGTCGATCACCGTGGTCTGAGTGAAAATCCAGTGACACTTTGAGTTTTAGGACATTGTTTGAAACCACAAGTAGCTCAACCTGAAAGATGCTTGCGAAGCCAAGGTAGATACTTCCTGGGCAGTTTGGGGAGCGTATATCAGAAATTAAAGGGGTTATGTGCCTTTAAGGTACAGAGGCAGAAAGAAAGATAAGGATTTTAAACATGTAAGGTTGTACCAGTCTCTCTCCCTCCCTCCCCCACCTGTGTGTGTGTGTGTGTGTCACAAACACTTTACCTAACACCAATATCAGACACTTTGAAGCATTGCTCTTTGGCTGCGTGGTTCATAATGAGTGACTTAAGTTCTGGCTAGACTTTGGATTCTGAGCCCAGTGTTCTTTTTACCATGTTGGTATTTTTTTTTTTTTTGAGGGTCTTTTTTGGCTACTCCAATGCTCTCTCTGCAGCCACGCTGGGCCTCAGAGCTGCAGCAGTTCTGCCTCAGCCTCCTGTGTGCTGAGGTATGTGTCACTGTGCCTGTCTGCCTCCAGATGTCCTTGCTGAGGTATTTTTGTATGAGGTTGTGGTCCTCGTGAAAGCCTGTGCCTTAGGTGAGGCTTCTGGGCTGGAGTACCACATCCTCATTCAGATGGAAGCTGTCTTCATATCCCCTTGGTTTTAGGTACCTTTTTGGGGGGGTCAGGGGTTGACACAGTAATTTTCGCCTTGGTTGTGGCAACATCTACGTTTGTTTCATTTCTCTGTTCCTATAGTTCACAGCGATCCCTTGCAGGTGTAAGCTGTGATTTCCTTTCTGTGTCGGTGACGGACGGACGGGGGGGGCAGGGGAGGGAACTGCAAGGCTGAAGGGAACAATGATAGTGGTGAATCACTCTTTTGTTGAGTGAGTGTCTATGTACAATACATTGGGCTAATGCATACTTACAGCATTATATAGATATGTTTGACTGTAGACATTGGTGGAACTGTCGGTGATCTGTCATACATTCAGGTCAGAGATAAACTTGATGCATCGATTTCGTCTCCCACCTTATGTCTGACTTTCCTTGTACGAGCGGTTGTGCTTTCTAGTTACTCATAGCTGGTGACATGAGCTTGGCACCAGGGCCGTGCAGACAGGCTTGCTCAGCATCTCCGTGACTAGGGACATGAACACTGCTCCCCTTGCTGCCCTATAAGATGTGAAATGTGAACTCGTGGGTGGCAGACCTCAGGCACCTCTGAGGAGTGCCCTCACCTGCCTCACCGGCTGCTTTTCCCACCCAGCTAAGAGCGGCCCCCCAGAACCGCACCAGGTGCTGTGTGGTTGGAGGAAAAGCGTCACAGCCACCTGCTGGGGCTCCATGTTCCCCGGGGAGCCAGCTTCATTCTGTCTTCCTTTCACGTGGTATATGTACTTCAGGCTCCGTTCACCCCGAAGTTGCTGGAGTCCTCTCCGGGGAACAATGGGGTGTAACCAGAGAAGCAGCAATCTTTAAGATTAGGGTGTTATTTCCTCACCCCTGGGAATAACTGCATTGTCCTCCGCTCTGGACTTGGTTTCTTCTGTGGCCACACGTCTTTGTAAAGCATGTTACACTGCCTAAAACTAGAGCCAAGTTAAGTTTTGCCACGAGGTCACACTATGTAGTTTTTGTTTTTTTGTTTTTAATGTCACTTCCGTTGATTATTTGGTGTTGATTTAGAATAAATGAATCGCCATTTTCAACCTTGCCTTTATTGCCAAGCTGACAAAAACTCTGTGTATGTGTGCACGCGCACGTGCATGTGTATGTGTGTGTGCCTGTCTGTCCATCTTTCCTTATCAAATTCCACTCTCTTGGGACACAGCCTCCTGCTGAACTCAGAGCCCAGCCATTGGGTAGCCCCTCTGACCCCAGCACCTTGTGGCAGGTCCTCCTGCTTGTGTGTGTGCCCAGCTCCTTACGCTGAGCTATTTATTGCTCCATACTTGGTTTCCTTTCTGGTGTCAAGCAGCACACATTCACGCCTGGTGTCCTCTCATTGCCTGAACAGTGTTCTATTTCATCATAACATGTGACTTTTGGGAGGGACGGTTCTTAAAGAGAAGCTTTTCTTGAGATTATAATGGATTTAGCATTATTAAATAATTCTGGGCCAATTTCATGATGTCAGTGGGATTGTAACTTGCTTTAGCGTATTTCCTATTCCTTCTTTCTTCTCTTTCTCTTTCCATTTCTCTTTCCCTCCCTCCCTCCCTCCCCCCCTCCCTCCCTCCCCCCCTCCCTCCCTCCCCCCCCCTCCCTCCGTCCCTTCCCCCTTTCCAGTTTGTGACACAGAGTCTCCTTATGCATTCCAGGCGGCCCTGAAGCCCATGATCCCCCTGCCTCAGCCTCCTGAGTTCTGGCATCACATGTGCACATCACCGTGCCTGTCTTAAGAGTTCTTCATCTAGTTCAAGGCAGCAGCATTTCAAGGAATTTTAAGAAAGACTTCCTTGCTCGTGTGTATGTGACTGGGTGAGTGTATGTGTGTGTGTTCTTGGAGGCCACAAGTGGTGTTCTCTGTCACTCTTTGCCTTTTTCCTTTGAGGCAGGGTCTCCTTCATCCCAGAGCCTCTTTTTTCTTTCTCAAATTGGTTGCAAGCCAGCAAGCCCCAGGGATCCTTTCTGTCACAGTCCGTGCATCCCTGTACATCCTTCCCCAGCTGGGGTTCACAGGCCGCAAAGATTCCTGACTTGTTTCAAGGGTGCCAGGACCTGAACTCTGGTCCTCTTTGACATTGAAGAAAGTGCTCCTAACTGCTGGGCCACATTTCCAGCCCCCAAAGGAGGTTTTCTTAACTTTAAAAAAAAAAAAAAAAAAAAAAGTCAGAACAAAAAAAAAAAAAAAAGTTCAAAATACACACCGGACTCATGAGGGACAGTTTATTTCTAACATGCTTTGTGCCTCAACTCGAGTATATGGTGAGAACTCTATGATCTTTGAGTGTTTAAACAAAGGAGCGACAAGTTTTCGCAGGCGTACCAGGGAACTCTGGGTAGCCCTATAGGAGAAGGACCCTTCAGGCTTACCACGAGGGGTCGACATTCTGCATCAGCAGTGCATAGAATCTGATGTTTATTTCACATTGCACACCTGTTACACTGCTGGGACACAAAAGCTGAAATCTTGATGTTTAGGGTGCAAGCCTTACTCAGACTGCTTAAAAGATCTTGGCTCTGGGGTGGAGGTGGAATGGCTGGAGGAAGCCGGAAGTGGCGGGATGGCCTGCTTGCTGTCACACGAACACCCTCCTGGGTGGCTTCTAGCTGGTGGTTGTTCTGGAACTCACAGGCACATATTTGTGGCCTCAGTCGTCAAACAAGTTTTGTTTCCTTGTCTCGTCTTGTTGGCCGCTTGGCTATTTTAATCTTTTGGTAAACAGGAAGAGCTACCATAGGCTGTTCCAGGAGCTATTTATTAGACACACCGAGGGGTGGGGATTTTAACCAGAAAGATCTAACTCCTTTAAGAGGAGCTTCCAAGAAGAGACTTGATACCCTATGAGCATATACAGGGGGAGGAGATCCCCCTCAGTCACAGTCATAGGGAAGGGGAGTAAGGGAAAAGCAGGAGGGAGGGAGGGAGGAATGGGAGGATACAAGGGATGGGATAACTATTGAGATGTAATATGAATGAATTAATTTTAAAAAAGGAAAAAAAAAAGAGGAGCTTCGATAAAATATTCCAACAGTCTTTACAGTTTTCGAACTTGAGACAGTTGGAGCTTGGGGTCTCTCCTAGGTTCCCCCACTTCACCTGTAAGTTTTGGATTTGCTAGCTGCTGCATCCCAGCCAGTCACCTCCTTATGACAGCTGGAGGGCGATGCTGGAGGATGGTGAGCATCGGGCGGCCTCGCACTGCCCTGGTCTCCTCTGGCTGGGCTTGGCCTGGAGCCGCCATCTCTGGGGAAGAAAGGATTGAGGTGGGTGGACGCTTTTGTGCTCAGGCTCAGGTCATGTCCAGGTCGTGTTCAAACACACAGGGAGTGTTCTGAGTCCTCATACTTCCTCTGAGACTCCCCGTTAAAATGAAATGATAGTTCTTCAGAAAGTGGCTTGTTTGTTTATTTGGCTGTTTTTTTTTTTTTGTTTGTTTGTTTGTTTGTTTTTGTCGTCAGTGTTCCCAGTTCTGAGGTTCCTCTCATCTGTGTACTGGCCTTTGCCTTCTGTAACTGGTCGTTGCCTTCGAGTTTTTAAAGCACTTGTTGCTCTTAAGCCCTGGTGGAGAACCCCAGTGTCCTCATGGAACTGTTTGTAACCACGTGCCCCAAAATGTTATCTTCAGACTGGGTGGCAGGTCCTTTTCAACCTTCGTTGATGCTGGGGACGGAACTCAGGGCCTGGATCAGCTATGCACACATCCAACCCCTGAGCTACACCTGGTCCCTGTGACTATTCTTAACTGGCCTGTGGTGAGTGCACACACAGTGCTCTTGTCGTCTCTGGCTGTGGCCGAGGCTCGGTGAGTAGTGGGGTCCGTGGGAGCTGCTATGCCGGGCTTCTTCAGTCTGTCTGCTTTTGCCTCAAGAGTCTTTCGCAGGGCTCTAGAGGAGCTAGAATCAGGGTTTGGTGTTTTGCTCGTTAAGTTTTTGTGAACTTGACACAAACCAGAGAAGAGGGAACCATAGTAGAGCCCTCTCCATCAGACTGGCCTGTAGGAAAGTCTGTAAGGGGCATCCAGTCGCATCCGAGCTTTGCCACCACCCCCTGGGCGTGCCGTGAAGCCCCTAGTCTGTTCCCGTGTCTGCAGACTGCCCACTCCGCACTCTGACTGTCCCCACCACGCCCCCACTCCCTTCCTGTCTCTGCCCCATCCGAGGAGGGCACTCCCCACTGTTTGTTTACCTCTGTGGCTAAGCCTCACAAACCTGTTTTACTCCAGAGCTCTCCCTCCCTCACCTGATACTGTTGCAGTTCCCAGTGTTGTCGTTGAGGAAGTCTGTTTCCTAATCACCAGCTGTGTAATTACATCCTTCGGAGTTCCTACACAGCTAATTTGTTTCTTTGTTTCTAAGCAGGGTTTTATAAGGAACTTTAAGTGTGCTTGGGAGTGTCACTTGGGGAGGCTGGTCTTTCTTTCTTTCTTTCTTTCTTTCTTTCTTTCTTTCTTTCTTTCTTCCTTTCTTTCTTTAAGTTTTTCTTTTTCAGTTTTTTGAGACAGGGTCTCTCTGCGTAGCCTTGGCTGTACTGGACTCACTTTGTAGACCAGGCTGTCCTTAAACTCACAGCTATCCACCTGCCTCTGCCTCCTGAGTGCTGGGATTAAAGGTGTGCATCACCACGCCCGGCCTCCTTTCTTTCTTTGCAAATGTTGTTGCTTTAATAAAATAACTGCAGTAAATCAGTACTGAAGGAAAGAACTTTGACTGAAGAAAGCAATGTGGTGGTGTTACTGGGGTGAGGCCTTTTCTTCCACACTTTATCCCTCATCTCTGGCTGAGGAGGAAGTCTATGTCTTCCAGAAGAAAGCCAGCATGGAACGTTCTTGAAAGCCACAGACCTCACAGCTTGTGGGCACCTAGTGCTGTCAGCTATGGATCTGGAAGTTTAGTGGCCTCTTTCCCACAATCCTCTGCTTCACCCGTCTGCTTCTGTGGCGCCAGTAGGCGCTCTCAAGGGGAGGGGCAGAGAGCAGTAAACATACAACACAGATGCTGGTGGGCAGCTCAGCCCTGGCCACCGTGGAAGACCAGCCTCTCGTCCTGGAGCCCTCAGTCTAACCAGCAACTGTAGTGGTATGGAGAAGCAGAGCCAGGCGCTTGCTGGCCAGCCAGCTTAATCAGAAAGCCCCAGCTCAACGAGAAGGGGGCAAAAAGCCAAGGTGGGCAGATGAACAGCACTCTGGTGTTGGCTGCAGCTGATCACAAAGCGAGGCCTTCAGGCCCAGAAGCATCTTGCTACTAGAATGAACAGCTATTAGCCACACAGAGCAGCGACACCATTGTACACCAGAAGCTAAGTGATAGGAGTGTGAAGCGGCCTGACCCAAGATGGGGAAGAGGAGCCCAGCTCAGTCCTATGCTCTACGCGCTAAGCATTTTCTGCCTCTCGGAGGCTGTTGCCCTCTGGTCCTGATCTGAGTTTCTGTTTTCCTCTTTATACCTTGGGACCTTTCAAGGTTATCTTCAGTGAAAGGAGACAGACATATGGCGCACCCTGCCTCACGAAGTGCGTCTGCTGCAGCACTTCTAACTCCCCCTGAAGAATGTTTTCCCATGGGACAAGAGGGGATCTTGCTTTGTGCGCGGGTTCTTTCTCCCCGTTTGAGAGGGTTAGTCCACTATCATCATGGTGAGAACAAGGCGGTGTCCAGGCAGACACGGTGCTGGAGAAGGAGCCGAGAGTTCTACAGCTTGATCAGCAGGCAGCAGGGAGAGGGAGGGAGGGAGGGAGGATGGGAGGAAGGGGCGGGGGAAGGAGAGAACCTCTGGCCTTCTCGATAGTCAGTCAGCTTTAGGGGTTTGGCTCCTGGTAGGTCAACCAGTCCCCAGTGGGTGCCCCCACACCCAGGAGTATATATGGACAGCACAAATTGGTTAAGATGAGTTAGTTTTAAAAAATGAACAAATAGCCTTTAATCCCAGCACTTGGCAGGCAGAGGCAGAGGCAGAGGCAGGCAGATTGCTGTGAGTTCGAGGCCAGTCTGGTCCACAAAGCGACTCCAGGACAGCCAAGGTGAACACAGAGAGACTCTGTCTCAAAAAACCAAAAATAAATAAATAAATAAATAGAGGACAGGAAGTTGAGGGTGTGGTAAGAAGGTGTCGGTGGATCTGGGAGCAGTTGGGGAGTAAACATAAGCAAAATACATTATATGAATTAGTGAAATGTATGGAGAGTTCATTATATCTGCTGGGAATAAAGGCAGAGCCATCTTCCGAAGGCTGGGGGCTTACTTGTCCCCAGGCTCCCCCTGAATGAGTGAAGAAAGTTACCTAAATCTTAGTCAGGGTGCTAAACACCAGTGTGTGCAGCAGCGTCTCATCTGTGGGAGACAGATTGGGATAGATGAAAGCGGGGTTGATGACCAGCGCAGGAGGAAGTAGATTATGCCAGGAAGTTGGATGTGGTCAGGAGTGCCACCGTGGGGAGAAGTGAGCCTGACTTTCTAGGAGGCGCAAGCAAGTACGCACACAGGAGGAGCGCCCATTACCTTGGTATACAGGGACAGACAGAAGGACGTATGGACGCCTTGCCTGTGAGCCTCTGTCACTCCCGTGCCCTGACTATGTAGATGGCAGAGCCACAGAAAGGAGCACCCCAGTCTTGGCAGTCCTTTGAAGATACCATCATAGATCCCTCCCTCAACTGAGGACTGGAGCCCTCTGGGAGGAGAGGGTGCCCCACCTGTGGCATCAGCAGTCCCAAGGACCTCAGAGCACAGGCCAGTCACCCTCCCGTGGCCTGTTTTCGGTTGGATGCATATCACCACCGTCCGGGTATTGTGACAATGTGGTGTTGCGGGGCCCCAATCCAGAGCCCGCACAGGGTGGGCTGGGCTGAGTTCCAGTGGAAAAGCCATAAGCTACAGCTGGCTCGCTGCTTGCCCAGGCTTTCACGGTGGACGGGAGAGGTAGGTGGTGAACCTCCCAAAGGCTTTGCTTCTGTGTAGCTTTGGCCCTGTTCAGGATATCCAGGTGTGTGGGATTGCCATGTGTTTGTGATTGGGTAATCTGAGAAAGGCGCTTTCTTTTCTTTCTTTTTTTTTTTTTTTTTTTTTTAATTTGTTACATGGGAACAAGCCAACAGGTGGGTTTGGATTGAGTCGGAGAATGGAGCTGTTTTCAGAATGCTTTGTCTCAGAACATTCTGAGCCGTTGTTGAGACTGGTTGTGTTTCAGTGGGCATGTTCTTTCCAGGTCAAAGAGTTCCCTTTGGTCTGAGTTGGGTCTCCTCTTTGCTGGCTGGGGAACAAATACACCAGTTTAGATTTTATTTTGCTAGCTGATAGCTATCTTTAAGGATCTCCTAGGGTGGTTATTTGGATCTATTTTTGCTGTGTATGAGAGAAACAGTTATTTGAGGTCCCTGACCCTATTTTCAGTTGATGGGTTTTTTCCCCCTTGCAGTTTGGCTTCAATCCTGATGGAATTGTAGCCTATGACTTGGTGCAGAGCATTCTTTTCCTATGCTCCAGGAAGTAAAAAATGTTGTCTGATGGGTAATGTTGCTTGCTGCTGCTGCTGCTGGTGTCGGTGTGTGTGTGTGTGTGTGTGTGTGTGTGTGTGTGTGTGTGTGTGTGTGTGTACACCTCACATGTGTTTTTCTCAGGCCCTGAGACAGTTTCCCACTGACCCTGGAAAGGGGGTGGGTATTGATTAGGCCATAGACAAACATCACAGTTTTTTTCCTCAGGCTCCATCCATCCTTCTTTAAGATAGTTTCTCGCTGAGCCCGGAGTCGCCAAGCGTGCTAAGCTGCTGCTCAGTGAGCACTAGGTATTCCAAGTCTCTGTTGTCCCTGTGCTGGGATAACAAATGCATGCCGCCATGGCTTCTGCAGAGCAGGCTCAGGTCCCCGTGCTCGGCCACACAAGCCTGCCGCCGTGGCTTCTGCAGAGCAGACTCAGGTCCCCATGCTCGGCCACACAAGCCTGCCGCCGTGGCTTCTGCAGAGCAGACTCAGGTCCACATGCTTGGCCACACAAGCCCTTTCCTAGGCACAACACTGTCTTCATTACCTGTCTCCTCTAATTTTTAAAAGACCTTTCTCCTGGTTAAGGTTTTTCTCTTGGTTCAATTTCTCCTTTGCATGTTGGCCTGTAGCGGAATTTTTGGTTTCTTTAAAAAAAACAAAAACAAAAACCCCCTCACTTATGCTATGTTAACATGTTTTTGTTTCAATCCCAAGTGTGGGATTTTAGTTTGAGCTGTAGACTGTCCACAGCTGATAACTGCCTCGTGTGGGGTGTGGTCTTTGTCAGCTGGTAACGGCCTGCCTTGTGGGGCACGGTCTTTGCCAGCTGCAGTTGGTTTAATTCTGAGGGTTTAAAATAGGAGTGCTCAGAGCGAGAGAGGGAGAGAAAAGGAGAGAAAGCGAAAGAAGGAGAGAAAGAGAGAAAGCGAGAGAAAGAAAGAGTGAGTGCAGTGGCTTGGAGAGAATAGAGAGAGATGTTTCTGTGTGGCAGATTGGAGAGGACGGACAGAGAGAGAAAAGGTGGTGGTGGCCTGGAGGAGACAGGGCTTGGAGGACGTCACTCCCAGACAGACAGACAGACAGACAGACAGACAGACACACACACACACACACACACACACACACACACACACACACCAGACACGCACACACTTCAATGAATTCGGTCCCCAGATTTGTTTAAAGTTAGTCTGGCTTCCAGTGTGTTATGCTGACAGCGGGTGAGACGGAGCAGTGGGAGGTGTGGTGGAGATGGAAGTCACCTGATGGTGCTCCACAGGACCCCAGTTCCCAGCTCCCAGTTCCCAGCTCCCAGCTCCCAGCTCCCAGCTCCGGCTCTGCAGCTGCCACTGCCTCCTTTAGTCTGTCAGCACAGAGGGCAGTGGCTTTCTTAGACTTCTCAGCTCTTCCTTGTCTTATAGCCAATCTGTTTACCTTCTTGGTTTAAAGACTTGGGACAGTTTGTATTTGTGTTGTACAACAGGTGTTTGCTTGTCTACGTCGTGTTGAGAGCAAGCTAGTTTTAAGTGTGTGGGTATGTATGTATGCATTTACATGGGTGGGGTGTGTGATGTGTGTGCGTGGGTGTTTGTGTGTGGGGTGTGTGTGTGTGCGCGTGTGTGGTGTGTGTGGTGTGTGATGTGTGTGCGTGGGTGTGTGTGTGGTACCTTTGGGTGGCATACCGAGGAACACTGTCCAGTTCTGTTGAGCTAGGATCTCACCGGCCCTCAGCTCACCACCTAGGCCTGGCTGGCTGGCCGTCTGGCGAGCGAGCACCGTGGACGCTCCTCTCCAGCCTCTCGGACACTGGCGGGACAGGAGCAAGCTACCACACCTGGCGGGTTCCATCGTCCTGGGGATCAGACTCAGGTTCTCTTGTGTACAAAGCGACCACTTTACCAACTGAGCTGTCCCTCAGCAAGCTATTTTAAAGTAATTATTAATTATTAATAAAAATCAATACAATTATTAACAATGTTACAACACTTTATGAATATTTCATAATATATTTTCTAAGATAATTTCCTTCAATATTCACAAAGCAATTATTATAATTAGGAAAACTAACAACTTCTATCATCTATTTGATATATATTCCATAGTAACAGTTTTCGATCAGTCCCCAAGTTGTCTTTTATGATGTATTAAACTTTTTTTGCGTGTATTAGGCGTGAAGGTGCAGGCCTGTAATCCAGGTCACCTGTTCAAGGAATGCCTGCTTGGACTATATAGAGCAAATTTAAGGCCAGCTTTTGAAACTGAGTGAAACTCGGTGTTAAGCTGAGGACATACCCAAGTCTCTTAGAATGCTTACATAGCATGCTGAGGGCCCTGGTTCATTCCTAAGTACTACAGCCTTTTGAAATAATTATGTTGTATTTTGAATGGAAAATGGGGTCTTGTTCAGCTAGATATGAGCTCCAACACTGGGCCACGTTCCAAGCCTGACTTTTCATTTTTTAAAAAAGTTCTCACAAGGATTCCGACGAGAACCGCACTGGAATATCATCACGCTTTTTAGTCCCTTTTATCTTGAACAGCCCCCTGTTATTTTAAAATGATAGACCAGTAACACTTTTTTCCTTGAACAAAATTTGGGCCACCAAACCCTGCCATTGCCTGGCTTCTTAGCTGTTGACATCGGATGCTGTTCACCCCGCCCAAGCATGTGGCCACGTGGCACAGAAACGGTGCCATTAGGTGCTTTTTTAGTATGCCACTTCCCACCCGTATGCACTTCGGCAGGTGCTCCCCTCAAACACGAGTGTGCTTTTACTTAACGTTGCTCACACTGTGGCTCATTATTTAATATGACAACTTTATTTTCTTTTTTTTTAAAGATTCATTTATTATTATGTGTACAGTGCTCTGCCTGCATGTACACCTGCAGAACAGAAGAGGGCACCAGATCACATTATAGATGGTTGTGAGCCACTATGTGGTTGCTGGGGGTTGAACTCAGGACCTCTGGAAGAGCAGCCAGTGCTCTTAACCTCTGAGCCATCTCTCCAGTGCCTATGACAAGTTTCTTTGACGATCCCTTTCACAGGATTTAAAAAAAAAAAAAAAAGATTTATTTATTTATTATGTATACTGTGTCTAGCTTGCATGTACACCTGCAGGCCAGAAGAGGGCACCAGATATCATTATAGATGGCTGTGAACCATCATATAGTTGCTGGGAATTGAACTCAGGACCTTTGGAAGTGCAGTCAATGCCCTTTACCTCTGAGCCATCTCTCTAGCCCCTTTTCACAGGATTTTGTCTTTAGTGTCCTATGTTGCACTTAGCTTAGCCAAAGTGGATTCTCTTTCTCCAGATTTCACGTTGTTATTTTATGTGTATGGATGTTTTTTGCCTGCCTGTGTGAACTTGCATCATGCTCTGTGTCTCCAGGGGCCAGAAGAGGGCATCAGATGGAACTGGAACTGGAGCCACAGTTATGAGCCTCCTTGTGGGTTCCGGAAACCAAAGTTGGGTCCTCTGGAAGAGCTGTTCGTGTTCTTAAGAGTCCTCTCTCTGCCAGTCCCAGGCCTTTTATTTAAAGATGGGTTTAGTTGTGTTTCTAGAAAGCATCTTACATTTTGTGTCTGTCTGGTTGTTCGTTGCGTTCTCCGCCCCCTGGGGTGCTGGGGAGGTTCCTGCTGCCCCCAGTAGGATGGACATGAGGGCCACGTCAAGGGCCCCTGCTCCCCCTCGGTGTGGAGAGAGGGAGAAATCAGACCTCCACACCCGTCCTTATGGCAGCCCCTCCCGGGTGCCCTGTGAGAGACTGCCTGCTTTTGAAGGAAAAGACGTGCAAAGTTATCTTGTGAACTGTGCTTTTCCCCTCCCCCCATGCCTCTTTCCTTTTTGATTAACAAGTGGCTGTGTCCATTCTGTGGGGTGACAGGTTTGCGGCTTGCATGGGTGGTGTTAAGGTATTAGCGTGGGGGCGGGGAAGTGCATATGTGTGTCGTCAGTTACTCCCAAAGAGGGATGC
>OU015753.1:1595977-1623054 GCA_907169655.1 Acomys percivali | reverse complement strand
ATCTATCTATCTATCTATCTATCTATCTATCTATCTATCTATCTATCTATCATCTATGCATGTCTGTCCAAGTATGCCAGTGAGTGAGAGCTGCCTTCTACCACCATATTTGTGCACAAATTGCTTTTATTATTTCTTGCTGACTTTTTAAATAGTTTCTCACTGTTTAGTTGGCGGACTCTATCCATGGTTCAGTGTGTGTTTTCCTTTCTCTCTACCCCAGAAAATCAGTCTTGGCTCCTCTTCACAGTGCATGTCCCTCGCTTATTAGTAGACGGCTTTCCACCCACTGTAGTCATGGTTTTGGCTAGGTGAAAACCTTCACAGTGGAATGCTGCTTGTAGCCCAGCCACGTGACCCTCTTTCCACATGCGTGTCATCCCGAAGCCTTCTGAGCTCAGACTCCTAACTCTGCCCCAGTCAGTGGACACACATTTCACCTCGAGATCCTCGGGGCTCCATTCTAGCTGGGTCACACTCTATCTCTGCCTCCTAGCAGCTTTCTGCTGTCTTGTTCTCACTCAGCGTCAATCTCCCAGTGGTCCTAGTTCAGGGAGGTGTCTTCCTTCACACTGTCTGCTTCCTAAGCCGTGCCGCTCTTGCTCGTAGCCTATTTCTTGTTTTGTTGGAACACGTCTTCTAGCACTTTCCAGAGAAAGGTACAGTGAAGGCTATCTATCTAAAAATAGAACAAAACAAAATTCTTCTTTCTATCTTTAAGTTTTACAAAAGGCAAGGCAGGTCCTTCTACGATCCATGGCGTTTCCTGAGGAACCTTGAAGCCACTGGAGGCTCTCATTTGCTTCCTGCTGGTGATTTTTTTGTTTCCTATTTAAGTTTTGAAATTTGGGCATCACCTGCCGCCAAGCCTCAGTTTGTTTGGTGGAGCCCACATGGTGAAGGAGACAAACTACAAGTTATTTTGTCACACACACACACACACACACACACACACACACACACACACACACACGGCTCTAGACTTACAAGCACGCCACCACACACAGGTCCTTCTTTCCCTCGACCTCCTGCCTGCACCTCAGGAGCGCTGGGATTACGCATGCCCCACCACACCAGGCAGGACCCCAGGGCTTAGTGCTTGCCAGCAGACACTCTACCCAATGAGCTCCAGGCTCTTCCCAGGGAGCAGTCTCTGTTAGCAGTGGACTGGTGTGACAAGCTGGATGCATTCCAACTGCATTCCAACTGTCATGTAATTACTCAATATTTTGGCGTAGATTTTCATGTTTTGACACACCGCGTGTACTATGTTGGGGCCCAAGGCTCCTGCTTTCTTTGTAGGTCTAACAGGAGCAGGTGGCATTTGTAGTTACTCCTCTAGTCCTGACTGGTGCGAGGTGTGACAGGATACCAGTGCCTCCCTCTGTTGTGGCTGCACTTACCCCGTAGCTATGTCCACTATTTGACAACTGGCTGATTTTTATAAGAGGTATGTTCCATACAAAGGTATTTTTACACGAAGATATGAAAAGGTAGGTATTTTGTATACAAAGCATATCTGCAGAAGGTGTTCTTGAATTTTGGGGTGGATAATATCAGTTTCCCTCCCCCCTTTTCCTAGTCATTTTAAGTGTGTTTTAAGATTGCAACATAATCACAACGTTTATTCCACCCGTCTCCTCCCTTCACGGCCTCTTATTTACCCCTCCTAACTCTCCTTACATTCATGGCCTTTTCACTGTTATTGCATGTAGGTATACATGTAACCCAGCTAGGACTTATTCAGTGCGCCTCCATGTCTTCAGCTTTTCTTCTGCCTCCGAGGATTCCTCCTGTGGCCCAGAACATATAAGTCAGGGAACCCCGTTTGTTGTGTGTTCATGTCTCTGTATGTGTTTGTATGTATCTGGTGTGTTTGTATGTGTGTAGTTTGTGTCTCTATGAATGATGTGTGTGTTGTTTGTGTGTATGTATGTATCTGGTGTGTTTGTATAGTTTGTATCTCTGTGTATGGTGTGCGTGTGTTTATATGTATCTGGTGTGTTTGTATGTGTGTAGTTTGTATCGTTATGAATGATGTGTGTGTTGTTTGTGTGTATGTATGTATCTGGTGTGTTCATGTGTGTGTAGTTTGTATCTCTGTGTATGGTGTGTGTGTGTGTTTGTATGTATCTGGTGTGTTCGTGTGTGTGTGTGTGTGTGTAGTTTGTATCTCTGTGTATGGTATGTGTGTGTGTTTGTATGTATCTGGTGTGTTCGTGTGTGTGTGTGTGTGTGTGTAGTTTGTATCTCTGTGTATGGTGTGCGTGTGTTTGTATGTATCTGGTGTGTTTGTATGTGTGTAGTTTGTATCGCTATGAATGATGTGTGTGTTGTTTGTGTGTTTGTATGTATCTGGTGTGTTCGTGTGTGTGTAGTTTGTATCTCTGTGTATGGTGTGTGTGTGTGTGTTTGTATGTATCTGGTGTGTTCATGTGTGTGTAGTTTGTATCTCTGTGTATGGTATGTGTGTGTGTTTGTATGTATCTGGTTGTTCGTGTGTGTGTAGTTTGTAGCTCTGTGTATGGTGTGTGTGTGTTTGTATGTATCTGGTGTGTTCGTGTGTGTGTGTGTAGTTTGTAGCTCTGTGTATGGGGTGTGTGTGTTTTCATTCCAGATGAGCAGTTCCCTTTACAGAGGTCCCAGTAGCTGAGGTTGCTTTCATGGTCCTGCTTATAGTATTGACTAGAAAGGTCTGAGTTGCTTGTCCCTCTGGCTAAACAGCAACAAGGATAGTAATTCTCCGTTTCTGTGACATACGTCATGTGTTAGTGGATCTGAGGCATGCCTGAGAGTGCTGACATCTCCCCCTACCTTGTAACGCCTAGATCTGGCGGAATCTGTGTTTTAGCTGTTGCTCATCCATCCTTTGTCTTCAAGAGAAGATTGTATCAAATATCCCTTCGTAGGAAAAAAACAGTCAACACAACTTTTGGGTAGCACTTCTGTGTTTGGTTCATGACAGTCACCCAGTTTCCTGTGTTCCATATGAGCAGGTACATGTGGGCTGGGTTTGACTTTTTTGGACATAGGCTCACAGCACAGCCTTCCCAGTCCGTGTGCCAGTGAGCCAGCAGCTCTGCCAGCTCTTTCAGTTCTGTTTGAGAGGAGCGTATTTACTCTCTGGGGTGGGCAACGTGCTATCTGCAGATCAGCAGACGCGAGGCGGTTTCAGACGCAGAACGTTCGCTGCTTAGTCAAGCGTTTCTACTTTGAGAATATTATTTGATATTCTTTTTAATGGTCAGGAAGTTATTCGAGTCTAAATTATCGAGTTCCCTTTCAGTGATGCTGATGTACTTGGACTTTTCTGCTCTTTTCAGGATCCAAACTACTGGATACAGGTGCATCGTCTGGAGCACGGGGACGGAGGGATTCTCGACCTAG
The DNA here is from genome assembly GCA_907169655.1 of Acomys percivali. Lineage (NCBI taxonomy): Eukaryota > Metazoa > Chordata > Mammalia > Rodentia > Muridae > Acomys > Acomys percivali. Next base: position 1,619,667 of record OU015753.1, on the reverse strand, counting down.
ATGACATCCTCTGTGACGTCGCTGACGACAAGGACAGAGTGAGTTCATGGCTAGGGTAGTCTGGTCCAATGGGAGTTTTCCAGGACACGAGGCGAGTGGTGGGGAGGGGCCCTTCCTTCTGTGCTATAGAAACATAGATGAAAAGTCACATGGGCCCCCCACTCTCAACCTCATCGCCTCGATGCCAGGCCATGATGCTTTTCCTGATACCAGGATTTAATGCTCAAGCTTTAGAATTTTTAAATGGCGATGTTTACAATGGAAATACAACGACATAGTCTTTGGCACTTTCCTTTTTACCTTTTGCCAAACACAACCTCTTCCTTGACAGCACAGGTCCCATCACTATGAGGATCTTGTTTCTCATCTTGTCAGGGTTCCTGGGGTCTTATAGGCCATTGTGAAGACTGGCCGATGTGAGCCGCTGACCTGTCAGGTGCTGCAGGCTCCCCGCTGCCTCTGGTCTGTGTTTCTTCACTACCAGCTTGAAGGCGGCCTCGCACGTTCACACCTCGCACGTTCATGCCTTGCACCTTCATGTCGCAGCCATCGCAGCACCTGCCAGATTACTCATGCCCCGCTGACTGGCTGGAAGGAAGGGGAGGAAAGTGTCTCCTAGTGTGATAGAAACGTGTGGCTGGGCGTTTGGCCCTGCACATAGAAGTCAGCAGATTATTTTTATTTTCTATTTTTTAAAATTTATTTATTTATTATTATGCTCTGCCTGCATGGACACCTGCAGAAGAGGGCATCAGGTGACATCATAGATGGTTGTGAGCCACCACGTGGTTGCTGGGAATTGGAACTCGGGACCTATGGAAGAACAAGCAGTGCCATCTCTCCAGCCTGATTATTTTTATTTTTATTTTTATTTTTATTTTTATTTTTATTCATAAAGAGCTTCTTGCCCACACCTCCAGTTGTGTTTGGCTTGAGCGGGAATTGCACAAGGGCTCATAGCCACAGATTGCATTGTATTGCCACAGCTGTGCGAAGATAACTGGAGATGGCCGCATGTCCTCATCGCTCTCGGGTGTTCGCACAGGGCATCAGGCCAGCCAGGCCGCTTTAGTAGGCCAGAGGACCCTGACTGGGGTTCTGCCTCGCTCTCTGTCCACGTTAGCCTGGGCTCAGGTGGTGAGCATAGCTGGCGACTCTTGCTCAAATCCATGTTGATTTCATCCCTGCTCTGGATCGGACAGAAAACCATACATATTTTCTTGAAATCCAAAGAAAAACAAAATGCCATTACAAATCCTGAGAAATTCAAGGACACTGACTTTCCAGCCCCTGTGACCATGGGATTTGTCTTTTGTGGCTACCCAGGACCAGGAACAAACTGTGTCAAAAAATCCAAGTCTTCCAGAATGTCTGTGACTTGGTGATGATGGTTTCCTCGGGCACCATTCCTCACATTTGGAGTTCTCCCTTAGCAGGGGAGACTGTCAGGTGATCTCCTGAGAGCACTGTCAGGGGAGCTGAAGCTGCGGTCTTTAGGGACCTGAAGAATTCAGGGTGCTCTCTCCAACCACAGTGCCAGAAAGCCACTGCTGCACTGACTGTTCTATCGTTTTGTTTTGTTTTGTTTTTTTCTCTCTTATTTTCTTGATCCTCTTTTTCAGCTATCCGTACTGTGGGCTCTGCACCTTCTGGGAAGATTGTAATGAAACTCCACTAGGTTAAGAGAATCGTTTCTTAGACCTTTGGGGCGATTTGTCATTCACCACCTGGAAGCCGTGCACACTGCAGTGTGTGATGATGCAGAACCAGGAGCAAGGCACACTAGATCTGATCGCTGGAGGCTTTGCATACCCAAATCATATGATTAGGAAACCACACATTTGGCTTTGTAATCTTGTATAAATCAGCCGATAGTAAATCCATACATTCTTTAGTGCTAGAAAAAGTTTGAAGTTTTAGTATGTATAATTGTTTGTAGTTTCAGACCAAAATTCTTGGAATAAACTAAGTAGAATGATAAAGAATACAACACGCCCAAGTGGGAAATAACTTTTTATTTATTTATTTTTTGAGGCAAGGTTTTTCTGTGTAGCCTCGGCTGTCCTAGACTCGCTTTGTAGACCAGGCTGGCCTCGAACTCACAGCGATCCACCTGCCTCTGCCTCCCGAGTGCTGGGATTAAAGGCGTGCGCCACCATGCCCGGCAAAAAAAAACTTTTAAATCACTGTTTTCTTTGCTGAGAAATAATTGATTTTTGGCTTCTCAGGTTGAAGGGCTCATTAAAGGTTGTAGCTAAAAACTCCTATTTACAGTTCTGGGCTAAGGATGTGGCTCAGGATGCTTGCCTAGCAGGGTCAGAGCTCTGGGTTCTCTCCCCAGCACCCCATAAATTAGATGTGGTGGTGCCATCTGTAATTCCAGCTCTGGGAGGATCAGATGTTCAAGATCATCCTTGGTTGCGTAACACGTTTGAGATAAGCAACAGAGTACATGGGACCCTGTCTCAAAGTACTAACCCCCCTAACCCACCCCACACCCCTGGCAAGACCACAGAGGGCAGTATTCAGTGAGCGTGGTGCGATGCGGGTGCGTACTCGGCCAAGGGTGGGCAGGACCACTTCTTCAGGCAGAACAAGCTTCAGCATCTGAGGGTTGAGTTTCTAGAGACCTCGCACGTCTCCAGCCTGTGTTATAGGATCCTAGTGTTTTCTATTAGTGCCTTCGTTTTGTCTACCAACACCCTTTGAATCGGGGACTTAATGGCCTTAGAAGTCGGCCAGTTGTATAGTGAGGATGCGGGCTTGGTTTTGAGTGACTTGTGCTCCCTGGCCACCAGCACATACTTAGAAACCTTTAGCTATTTATGAGAATCTGGATCCAATTGATTTCATTACTGAGCTCATACTTTTCCTTTGATACTTTATTCAAAGATGCTGGACGTAGCAAGCCAGCATCATTGTTTTCTTTATGTGTAGTCACTAAATTCCTTGCTCCTCACAAGAGGTGATTCTGCAGCATCAAGTGCATTTATCTTGCACTATTATTTAGGTCATACCATGGACTTTCACAGCTCTCCATTGCTACCAGAGGACTCTCTAATAACTGTACGTTTCATAGAGTTGGAGAGCCAGCTTCAGACACCACCATGCCTACTGGAGAAATCTGTCCTCACAATTCTGCCTCTCTAGAATTGCTTCTCTAGGACCACCATGATCAGAAATGAACGTGTGTGCGTGTGTGCGTGTGCGTGTGTGGTGTGTGTGTGTGGTGTGTGTGTCTCTGTGTGTGTATGTGGTGTGTATGTGTGTGTGTGTCTGTGTGTGTGTATGTGTGTGTGTGTGATGTGAAGGGGATTTATCAGCATGCCTTACATGACGCACGTCAGGTAGCCCAACAGGGTCTGTCTTACACTGGAGAAGCTGGGAATCCAGTAGTTGCTCCGTTCACAGGGCTGGATGTCTCAGCAGTTCCAATTTGGCACCGAAGGTCTGGATGATTCCCAGAGAGTTGCTTATCTTCAGTCAGCATTAGAAACTTGAAGAAGCTGGCTTTAGCGGCAAAAGGACAGATGAACTTGCCAGCAAGAGTGAGGCAAGCACGCCAAAAGCAAGGTTTCATTCCTGCATGATCTTTTATATGAGCTGTCACGAGAAGGTTCCTCCCACATTTAGGGCGTCTTCCTGTTTGAAATAACCTCATTAAGAAACTCCCTTGCCAGAGTGTCCAGTGTCATTTTCATCCAGTCAAGTTGGCAACCGAGAGTAGCCACCAAAAGCCTACTCCTTGTCAACTTGACACACAATCATATTTCCTTATGTCATGCTTAATTTCCAAATGAAAACAATAATAAAGTCAGAATTCCACCTACAATGATCTTGCATACAACCACAAATACACTATGTGTTTTGAGTAAGTGGCAACACCCTGAGGAATGTTGTCTTTTAGTGTCTCACAACTTTAAATACGATAGTTTTCAGAGTCCCAACACTTAATAACCACTGTGACATTATCTCAACTGATGTTAAGAAACAGGACAGAAAACACAAAAATCTGCCCAGTTTTTGTGTACATTTGCACATACTTTGTCTTGTGGAGGAATGTCTTGAGTGGATGTAACAACTGTCAATAAAGTGCTGTTTAGCCAATCAGCTGGGCAGAAGGACATGAAGCAGAAGGCGGGACTTCCAGGAGAGTGGGCAGAGCCAAGATTGCCAGTTGAGAGGAAAGAGGGATGGTTGGCATTTGACAGGGAAGGAGAGAGAAGTCTCCGAGGATCACAGTGGCAAGTGCTTGGGATAAATGTATGTTTTGGGGTTTAGAGTAGTTTATGTTACTTTTCGAGTAGATTTGTATCAGTTTAGATTCTGCCTGGCTTAGTGCTTGCAGCTTTAAAGTACGTTTCAGTCTCTCTGTGTCAGTCATTGGCTTCGTAGGCCGAACCTATATAATTTACTGTAACACCATCTGTCTGTCTGTCTGTCTGTCTGTCTGTCTGTCTATCAGTCTATCAGTCTATCAGCAGAGTACATGGGAGAGAAACACCTTACATTCCTCATTTCTGCCCCTGGCCGTGTGGCCTTGGCTGGTATTTATAACCGCCTTCCTCTACTACCCACTCTGTGTTTCCCCCACTCTCTGCAAGAACCTCAGCAGGTCTTGGCTCTGTTCTCGGAAAGGTGACCCGTATTTTCATTCCTTAAGTGCCCTTTGTCATCTGCCTGGATTAGGCTGTGGTAGCTTCCCGTTGACGTCAATAACAGGGCAGGTGGCACCAAGGGATGCCCTGGGGGGTCTCCTGCACGCCAGACATGATCTTTCTTACCTCGGTTGTGGAGGAGTGATCCAGTTTCCTCTCAGTCACATGGATCAATCACCTCTCCTCACAGTTACTTTTCTCTTAGCTCTCTTGGTTTAAGGGCACCAGAAGCCCAACGTGGAGAGGGGGAACGTCTGACCTTCTGGTTCAGTGGAGTGGTTATTGTGCCCCCAGCGGAATCGCCCCACACATGGAAAACAAAGTTCCTAGACAACCGGATCCTTAAAAAGTCACTGGAACAGCAAGCCTTTTTTTTTTTTTTTTTTAATAGCAGGTCGCTAGTGAATCTTGGCCATAGGAGAGACAGTACCATGCATTGGCCACTGATTCAAAGCAGATAGCACCTTTCGGAAAGACCTGTACCAGCCCCAGGCTATCGATGCCTAATCCTTTCATGCCAAGCAGGCGCTGGGCACACCACACTGCATGAGGCTATAGATCTGTGCTTGGAGTAGCGTAGGAGGAGCAGGAGCCATAGGCATAGGGACAACTTTTTCTTTGTACCCTCAGCGCCTTTTGTGGACACTGTCTCACACCCACATACCAGTTCATTTGATGGACTGCCTCTTTGCAGATCTATCTTTATAATTCGGTGGATCAAATCACACCTAATTCATGATGGGCAGTTCAGGTTGCATAGCAACTTGGTGGCTCGTTGTCAAACATTCAGTTTCTGCTAAGGACCAATGGCAGGCCAAGAGTTGTATATCCAGCAGAGTATACTTGTTTGTAGATCGTGGTAGAACCTTGTTATAAAATCCCAAGTGTCTCTAATCATGATTCACCTAGAGGGGCTTTGTTAAGACTCCGAACAGCATCCCTCTCTGCCACTCAGGTGCCATTGGAGCTACTGGATCATGTGGTCCAAATGGTGGAAGAGCCTGCACAGCTGCCTGGACTTGTTGATACCCTGAGCCTACTCAAAGCCAGCAGGTTTCTGAGTCACTTGGTATATGGGTTGGAGGAACCACACCCAAGTGAAGAATTTGCTACTTTGAGAATCCAAACAGGCCCACTAAACTCGCTCTACTTTCTTAGTGATGGGAGGGTCCAGGGACTTATCTCTGCATGCCCAAATCCTTGGAAGACAGAAAGCCCTGGGATTCTGGTTAGACTTCTCTCCCCTCCTGTTACACATTTTCATGACCAACAAGTTGAAAGTGGTCCCTGCCTCATGCCCACCTGGCTCACTCAACATAATGCCACCGATATAGTGCACCAGTATGTTTTGTGGAAGAGACCGAAGGTCAGGATCCCTTCAAACTAGAGCTGGGCAGAAGGCTCAGTGGGTAAGAGCGCTGGTTTCCCAACACCCATATAGCAACTCACAACCATCTTAACTCCAGTTCCGGGGTCCCATTGTCCTGGCCTCCTTGTGCATATCCGTCCATCCATCCAGGGAAGCACTCATACACACACAAGAAAAAAACCTCAACAACAATGGTGACAAAACCCTTGAAACTAAGTTAAGACGTACTGCTGGGTAGTTAATTTGCCCTTGAGGTAAAACAGTTAGGGTATACTGCTAGCCTTTGCCAGCTGAAGACAAATTGCTTTTGGTGGTCCCAGTCGATAGATATCAAGAAAAAAACATTTTCTAGATCAATAGCTGTGTGTCAAGTTCTCTGCTCAAGTGAGGACACCAGGCTCAGCTGCTGCTGCTGGGATCACTACATGGTTAAGGTTTCAGCAGTCACCTGTCGCTCTCCATGATCCATGTGTCTTCTGCACAGGCCACATGGGGGTTTTTGGGAGATGTGGTGAGGCTCTCTACCCTACATCATTGAAGTCCTTGATGTTGACATAATTTCTGCAGTCCTTCCAAGGTCTTGACACTGTTTTGGCGTAGAGGCAGCTCCAGCGGAAGGAACCAGTAGGGGAATTCTGTCAACTTCTAAGTGTAACTATCTCAATTTTATGCTCTGGAACTGGGGAAATAACCACAGGATGGGTTTGGGACTCACTGGGCCCACTGTGACGTAGACTTTGGTCAAAGCTCTATTTACCACCTGATCTCCGCAAACCTCTCCTCTAGTGCTTTGGGTGTCTCCTAGTATCAGCGCCAGCTTACGGCTAGTGTTCAACAGGCCCTAGCAAGTCTGATTATTTCTTTCTCCCCAAAGTACAGTTACCCTAATGGAAGGCTGTAGGTCCCTTCAAAGAAAGATGGGCACAAAGCTAACATCAAAAGTCCTTACAAAAGTATTGCAATAGGGTATTTCCTCAGGGGGATCTGGCTGGCCTCCCCTTTATTAGAGGGGTTCTTGGTCTGTGAACTGGCACCCATCTGGAAATCGGTTGATGAGCCATGCTATCTATCCAGTGAATCCTTTATTTTGTTGGTTTTAGAGTGGTAACTGAAAATGGAGGGGATTTGGGGGTGATCAGATTTGTACTCGAGAAACAGCCTTCCTTGGGTATGAAGAGTGATAGCAGAGTTCTGCCCGGTTGGAAGGAGGTTTTCACAGGAAGCAAGAGGCTGATGGAGCTGGAGAGTGAAGGTGCCCGGGTGGGGCTGTGGTCAAGACTGGAGCACCTCTACATAGCCAGATGGCCAGTGTGAAGCAGGAAGTACCACAGATGGACTCTGTTGGCATGGTGAAGTGTGAGACCCCCTCCCCACCAACCCCAAGCACAGGTGCATGTGTGACAGAGGTGGCCTCATGAAAATCACCTTAAGACTATAGTCTATTTTTTAGGTGGCTTTAAAAAAATCTCTTTTATCCATGTGCGCATTTTGCCTGCATGTATGTGTGTTCGCCCGGCAAAGTCAGAGGAGGACATGGGATGTTCCGAAGCTTGTAAAGAAAGCCGTGAGTCCCTGTGCGTGCTGGTGACCAGACCCAGGTCCTCGACAAGAGTAGCCAGTGCTGTTGTTAATTGCTGAGCCACATCTCTAGCCTTGACATGGTTTAGTTTTAGCAGAAATAATTACGGTTGCTGGGAAAAGTTAGAATGTTTAGCACAAAGTGTTGATGTTTTCTGAGAGCAGGATGTAAGAAATGTTGGGGGTCGTCTTTAAACTACCAACTTTAATTTTTTTCCTTGACAATTGTACGTCTGCTTAGTTCCAGTAGGAAGAAAGCATTAAGTATATCTAAATATAGCTTTGGATAGAAAAATCTTTTGTGGTTTCAGCTCTTGTATGACTTAGCGTGGGGGGAATGAAGATTAAAAAGTTTGATAATGTAAGCTTGAAATACTTTATAAGTAAAATTCAGTAAGTAAATGTCTCGATTAATTTCCTCCTAATGGGCTTATTTCAGTGAGGCTCTGAGGAAGGGAACATTTAACTTAGCCATCAGTAGGGAACTAAATGGGCAGCTAATTAAATCAAAGTCATATTCCCTAGCACTTGAATATATTCAACATCCTGGCTTGGGTACAGCTTTTCGAGTGCATGGCAGAGGCACAGGTGGCAAGGGTTGTGAATAGGAGCCATGTCTCCTGCGGAGTGACAGGAAGGGCACAGGCCTCTCAGAAACAAGCATGGCCTCCGTGAGTGGACACACTGGTTGGTGTAAGCCTGTCCTCAGCAGTCTGAGGGAAAACTGTGGAGGTGCTGTCCAGCGCTACCTCGTCAGGCAGGAAGAATGTGGACAGTCACTCTTCTAGCTGTGCCAGTCGCCACCAGCTTACGACTGAGCTCCTCCTGTGTTGCTTCATATACCAGAGACATCGTGTATTGTGGAGCCTGGAGCAACATGGCCCGCCTGCCTTTAAGCACACGCTCCCTATTCCTCCTGCCCGTGGCTTTGCCGTGCGAGCCCGGGAAGGTTATTTAGCCTCAGCTTTCCCATCTGTAAGTGGGGGGCAATCGTTAAATCTAAGAACTGACCGAGTGGCTTTAGACCGTGGTTAGTCCTGGCAAAGGTTAATTGCAGGCACCGTTGGCAGTTGGTCACCAGCACTGCTAGCAGTGGTGTCATTCCTTCAACCCCGAAGGGCTTAAAAGCAATCGTTACCCAGGCTGTTCTGGGCATTTGTTTTTACAGGTGGTTGAGTTTCCTTTGCCTGATTTTACTTTTCTATCAGTTTCGTGAGGTCTGGGCCGACAGTGGAATTCATCCGTAGGTGCTGGACAAAGCATCCAGCTTTCTGCAGCTTTCAACTTTGGCAGTTCCCAATGTAGCGTCACTGTGTATGTTGATATTAAGTATTTGGAAAACTAAAGATCGCGCTGTTAAGCACTTTAGCTTCTCCCACCCCCAAATATTACCCCCCCACCCCGCCCAAAACAACCAGACAAGGGTACAAGTCGCTCACTGTTAGTTTCTTCTTCATGCACAGCTGCTGTGGGCCTGTGTGTGGATGTCTGAAGACAGCTTGCAGGAGTTGGTTCTTTTCACCACGCGATCCTAGAGATTGGACCCAGGCCATTGGCAAAGCCTTTACCCGCCAAGCCATCTTTTGTACCCCAAATGCATGTTTCTCAACCCTTGTGTTAGGCTTGAGTATGCCCTAAAGCCTTGGTCTTAAAAATTAATTAATAAGCGTGTTTGAATGATTTGTTTATGCTAAACCCATGGTAGCAGGTGACTGCGTGCCGTGGTACATGTACGGAGCCCTCACCTTCTACCTCGATAGAGACAGTACTCACTTTTGCACCCAGCAGGCCAGTGATCTGTGAGCTTCAGCCTCCCGTGTCACCCACCATAGGAGCGTGGGAATTGCAGACCTGCCTGTATGTGTGTCCTAGGGATTCGAACTCAGATCCTCACACCCACAGAGCAAGCGCTTTGCCCACTGAGCCATCTCTCCCAAAGCCCTTGAGTTTTGTTATTTTCTTTTTTAACTTTTAGATTTATTTTATGTGACAGGTTTTCCTCCATGTGTGTAACTGTACTTACATGCATATCTGGCCTTCAAGGCGATCAGCAGTGGGCATCAGATTCCCTGAAGCTGCAGTTACGGATGGTCGTGAGCCATCATATGGGTGTTAGGGGCTGAACTCGGTTCTTCTTCTGCAGCAGCAAGGTGCTTCTAACTTCAGAGCCATCTCTCCAGCTCTCAAGTTATATGTACATACACACACACATACATACATACACACATACATACATGCATGTATATATATGTATATATACACAAACACATATATATGTGTATATATCACCATTTTTATCTTGGTATAATCACCATTTTTATTGTAAATCTTCAGAGAATTCATTACTTTAAAAGACTTACGTCTCTGTTTTCTACCCCCGACCCTCCTTCTGGAAACCCTGGGAATGGACCTCAGACCAGGCGTGACTAGGTAAGAGCTCTCCCGCACTGCAGAGCATCCCCTCAGGCCTCATATCTCCCTCAGATGACCCCTTTGGAGGGGTGGCTCTGTTTGTTTTCTCCAAAGGCGTCTGAGGAAGAATGTCCTAGAGCCAGAGTGCAGGTGTGGTTATGCATCCTTCCTTCTGAATTCTCTTTATACTGCGGATGCACTTGGGCATCTGACCGTCCACTACTTCCTACGCACTGGCGGAGGACAGCATAAACCTAGCAGTCCTGTGGAGAGGCCCTGCGTGGGCGGGAGGAGGGGACTGGGCAGCTGTGCTGGGATCCTGTCTGGAGCCCCTGCTGTCTTGTTGCAGAGTGAGCTAACACTTCCTCGACTCAGATGGGTTTGCTCATACCCAGCCACTGCCAGGGTGTGTTGCTACACCCAGTTTTAGTCTTGACCAACTACCAAGCCTGTTCAACTGGTGAAGGGTGTTTTAATTTGGTGCTTTGGGGCCTGTCCCTGGGTGATCTGAGGTCTGCATTGCCCTGTGTAGTCTTGGCCAGCTTCCAGGGAGGACTGATCTTTATGGGTCAACTGGAGTCGCTCTCCACCCTCTGCCGTTCCTTCCTGGGCACCCGGGAAATCGTAGACTGGATGTCTGGGCTCTGAGGATACCGAGGAACCATTTCGTTCTATAGTTAGACTTGCAGTCTGGGGGCATCTTGGCTTTTCTCACCCCTCTGATGGCTAGAAATGGCAGGCCAAGCCCGGAAGAGTCGCACGGGGAAGTATTTCTCCTTCTCTGGAGCCTCCAGGAAGGACTCGGTGAAGGCCCTGCGGCTGTCAAGGTCTTTGAACCTCAAAAGAGCCACTTCAAGAGTCATCAGAAGGCAGGTTGGTACACAACTTTCTGACCCCTTTAAACTTCCTTGAGAATTGAAAAACACCTCATTTCTTCTGTTTGTTTATTCCTTAACATTTTCTGGAAAAGGCTTCATAATTTGAACACCTCTGCCTTTTTCAAAGTCTCACTGGTGTCTTGCTGGTGTTTTCTGTTCTCCGTTTCTGTGTGGATGCGTGTTATCTGTGTAATCACTTCTTACACAAGTGTCAGGACTGTGTCACAAGTAACACGTCAGGTCTCCGGAAGATCCTAGTTTCTGAGTGTAGTCCCCTAAGCAGGACTTCAGTGGTTATATTTATGTAACCGAAACGTCCTGCAAAAAGGATCAGGTAACTTCTACCTGCAAGAGAATCACTGGGCTAAAGTAAGCTCGTGTGCTCCCTTTCATAGAAGTCCCATCTCGTCCTGGCAGTGTGGCTTATTCTCTCTACTTTCTACACACCGAAGGAAGAAAAAACAATAGGAGGCGGGCGTGCCTATTTGTTCTTGTCATTTTACGATCTGTACCCTGACTGTATAGATCTCGGCTGGCGCTGAAGCTTTCCTGGGCACGAGCCTCTGGCTGGGTGCTGTCTGTCTGTTTTAGGGGTCAACTTCTCAGCATTCACCAAGCCATTGCAGTCTGTGTTCTGCTCAGTCTTGAGTATCTTCAGTTTCTCCTTCCTGTCCCCCACTATCCCTGTCCGCCAGAGGCCAGCTGTATCCTGGAAGCAAGTCAGAGACATTCTGAACCCTATTTGCTTTGTTTTGTTGGTTTTTTTTGTTTTTTGTTTTTGTTTTGTTTTGAGAAACAATTTCATGTAACTCAGGCTGACCTCAAACTGTATGTAAACTTGAGGATGGCCTTCAACTTCTAATCCTCCTGCCTGCACCTCCCAAGTTCTGGGATCTTGGGGTGTGGTTTATGTAGATTTTTGTATGCCGGACGGAGCACTCCACCAGCTGAACTCAGCCTCAGCCTCCTAGCTGTTTTATCAATAGATTATATATAAAAATGTCCTAAATATTTTATAAACAATAATTTTATAAATCTCAGCAGAAATCATAATAGCGGATGCTTTGCAGTTAATTTTTTTTTTTTTTTTTTTTTTTTTTTTTAGCAGTTCTGATTTATTTCTACTGGTGATATTTTGTTTCAGGCAGTGTAAAAACCTGTTACCTATTAAAGAGTTAAACCTTCTTCCCCAGTACCTAGGCTGTGACAGGAGTGAGGAGATGAAGGCACAGCCTTGCAGCATCTCTGAGGATTTCCACTGCATGAGGTTTTCTTCTCTGGAGAAGCTGCATGACTCTGAGTACGCAGGCTGAGGGCTGGTGTTGGACGCCTGAGCGTTTCGGTCTCAGCGCATGAGTGGTTTGGAGAGGAGTCCGTAGCTGCTTTGTGGCAGTCGGGTGTCAGCCTCCAGTCCCGTCAGAATCCAGTTTGTTAATAGACCTGCGCTGTGCACACCTCCCTCCCTCCCTGCCCTCAGCCTTGCCATTGCTCATGCCAGGGGTAACAAAGGCAACGGCTGTGTTCTCCTGCTCTCGTAAAACACTCTTGTGAGCAAGTAAGCTCTGACCTGTTAGCAAGATGGTGTTAATTTTAATCTTAAAAATGACATGTGGCTTTCTGGATGTTGCATGAGGGAGACACTCACACATGAAGGTGTAAGGTATTTTGTTTATGACCGTAAATGGCAGTGACAAAGAAGAAAGTTAGGTTCTTTTGTTCTTAAGCATGAAGCACCCCCCACCCCCATCCCACCCCTTACAGAGCATGGCTTTTCTGCTAGGAGCCAGCCATGTGGCTTATGGAAGTGCTGAGCCTGGAATTATTTTATATACATTCCTGGGGAAAAGCGGTTAATAGAGTGTAACAGTCCCTCAGGTTTGTCAAGAAAATTGAGACCATGTATTTAATGGGAAAGCTTCTGGTGGCAACAGTCTGTAATCCCAGCTTTCTGCTGAGTGCTCAAAGCCATCCTGGGCTTTAGGGTGAGACCTCCTATATTCACCCCAACCGAAGTGGACTTCACCAACTCGAAAACCCCATGAGAGACTAAAAATCATATGGGGACAGTTTGCTGGGTGAACAGGCTTATTTTGTAGGATGTGTGATTAAAGTTCACAGCAAAATCTGGGAATGTTTTTTTATTTCGTATTATTTTCTGTGCATGAGTATTCAGCGTGTTTGTACATAGGTGTTTTATGGTTTGTGCCTGTGGAGGTCAGAAGAGGGCACTTGATCCTCTGCAACCAGAACTCAGCATGGCTGTGCACCACCGTCTGGGTGCTGGGAACTGAACCTTAGAGGCCTCGGGGAGAGCAGCCAGGGCTCTTAACCACTGAGCCCTCTCTTCAGCTCACTTACTTTCAAGCCCCTTTGTCCCAACACAAAGGAGTCCTGGGTTTTTTTAGTTAATCATTTGCTATTCTATGTAAGTATACATAGAATATATGAAGGTAGCACACTCAGGTGTGTGGTCTTATGTTATAGCGGGTTGGATTTAGCTTTGTATACATAGTTGTATTTTTTAGAGATCTATGTGTATGTGTGCATCTGCTACAGGTGCTCAGCACCCTCCGAGGCTGGAAGAGGCTGTGGGGAACTGGGACTGGGGTTACAAATGATCCAGCTACTTTGTGGGTGGCTGGGAAGTGAAGCCTGCGCCTTTAAAAGAGCTGCCAGTGCTTAGCAGCTGAACCGCCCTTCAAGCTCCCACAGTTGTGTTTCTATGAGTCTTTATCTCCACTGTGGGCACTGCCACTTGTAGTGGATGAAAATGCAGATAAATAGATGTGCAAAGGACCGCACCTTTTTGTCACAGGACACTAGAACTTGTGTATGTTCTGGCTAAGTGTCTATTAGCTGGCTGCGTAATAGGAATGCATGCAAGTGGGTTTTTGTTTTTGTTTTTTATAAGGCAACAGTGATTCTTTCTGTCTTTTTCCATTGGTGAAATGGAAACAATGGCAGACTGTTAAATAGACCATGTAAATGTGGCTTTTCCTCTCTGGCAGAATTACTTCCTGGCCCTGGCAGCTGGTGTTTCCCTGACCTACAGGAGGATGTGCTCTTGATGAGTCTTGTGACACCGTTGCGTTGTTAGGATAATAAGAATCCTAACTTCTCCTCATTCAGGTGTTGTACTTGGAGTTTTTGCTTCTTAGCAAAACCCCAGTTTTGATGTTGGTTTCTAAGTTTGTATTCAAGGGTATCGTCTAACTCTTTAAATATTTAGGCAACTAAGTAAAAATGTACATTTATCAACAGTACCCAGGATAGTTTAAGTCACAAATCCCAAACCTGAAATATTTGCTTCCCTCCAATTGCTTTATGGCAGATACTCTTTGCTCTAAAATTAAACATTCCTTGTTGAGAAATTTCCAGCTTTTAATCATCATGGGAGCAACCTAGGTAGGGGTGAGGGGGTCATATAAAACTGTTAACTGGGCCAGGTGTGGTGGCGCACGCCTTTAATCCCAGCACTTGGGAGGCAGAGGCAGAGGCAGAGGCAGAGGCAGAGGCAGAGGCAGAGGCAGAGGCAGAGGCAGAGGCAGAGGCAGGCAGATCACTGTGAGTTCGAGGCCAGCCTGGTCTACAAAGTGAGTCCAGGACAGCCAAGGCTACACAGAGAAACCCCGTCTCAACCCCCCCCCCCCAAAGCAAAACAAAACAAAAAACCCAAAGAACCCAAAACAACAACAACAACAACCACCCCCAAAACAACAACAAAAAAACAGACTGTGAACTGACTGAAATGGGGTGTAAAATGTGACACAGACTTGGAGGAAAGAATTAATAATGTAACTTTACTCATTTGAACTATGATCTCCTTGGTTAGGATTCACACACAACCTGGATTCAGCCTCCAGCATCTCACAAAGTGGATATGATGGTGCAGGCTTATAATTCCAGGTCTTGGCGGACACAGGGGCATCCGCAATCCAAGGTCATCTTCCACCACACAGTGAGTCTGAGGCCAGCATGGGACATGTGAGATGTCGCCTCGGAAACAAATGCCTCCACTCCCCGCCTCAACCTGAAACTATGATGCCTTGGCCTCAGTGCTAATTCTTCATCATCTCACCTCGTATTACAGGCAGTTATTGACATGGCTGCTCAGCCCTGTAGCGTAGTAACTTTTCCTTCCCCGGCCACCCCCGAAAGGGGACTGATCAAGATCGGCAGCAGATTATTCGTAGCCATTGCAGCTGGGTGAGAGATAACACACAGACTCATTGAATGATTCTGCTTTCATGCAGCCCCACAGAATTATATCATAAAAGCCGAAAAGAAGTTTCATGGTCATAGTAATAATTTTAAGCACTGAAAGGAACCCCAGGGCTGGTTGTGTCAGGATCTGTGCCCCCCGCTACCCCTCTCCCCCCACCTCCTTATCCCACCCCCACCCCGTGGAAACAGCTCAGGGCCAGCTGGGCTCGCTCTGCATCCAGCTGTGCTGGTGGTGGTGCTTGTCTGGCAGGAGTCCCCGTTCCTTGCTGGGTGCTGTCTGTCTGTTTTGGGGACCAGCTTCTCATCATCTGCCAAGCCAGTGCTGTTGTGTGTTCTTACGTCGCATTAATTTTTATGAACAAGTGGGATTTGTGGGTAAATTCCAAGCAGTCAAATTGTAGAAATTAGCAAATACTTAGGAACATCCATTTCTATTTTAAACGTAACGGTAGCACTGACTGATGCAATCATTGCGTTCTGACCGACCCGGAGCCCATGTCTGGCTGAAGAGCTTCTGATAATCTTCATTTTACAGAGGTTCACGGACCGAGACTCGTGAAGCAAGATAAAGATCACTTCGTGGTTCAGCACTTTGTGGTGTGAGGTGCCAGCTCCCTGGGTAGAGGGTGCTGCTAGAGGGAGCCTGGTGGCGGCGTGGGGCTGGGCCTTGAGTCTCCGACCTGTTTGCCTAGCGGCCAGCATAGTCCAGCCATGGCCAGCAAGTACCTTTCCTTCCAATTCACAACTGTTTTCTTTTTATGTTTCCTGGCAGCTTCCCTTGGCCGTTTGAGGACTATCTATCTGTCTGTCTAGGATGAGTCTGTTTGTCCTCGTCCCGCCTACCAAATCCTTTTGTTAAATGAATCATGTACCGGTGCCTGGGCTCCGAGTCCCACCTGCCGGGAGCCTCTTCCATCTGTTGTCGGGGTTGGCTGGCTCAGCCTCCCTCCAGTGTTTCCTTCCCACCCCGGGCCTGGCCCCTCCACAGTCCACTCACCTTAAGCTTTCTGTGTGGGGCTTGTGTTTTCCCTGGTAGATCCTCCTGTACTAATGTATAGCAAGTGATATCCAGGGTTGAGCAAATTAGATCAGAAGATGACATTAAGACAGTCTCTGGCTAATACGGTCATGTGACATATCTCTAGGCTTTGATAAACACCTGCCATGTGTTTTTACATCTTTGTACCAAAGAATATAAAATCTAAAGAATCTTCTTAAAAAGTGGAGGCGACTGGGTTGTGTTGTCGTTGTTTGTGCTGATCTCCAGGAAAGTTGAATGAAGGTGGAAAAAAAAAAGGGGGGGTAGATGTGATGTGCTAATTAGCAATTTCATGTTCTGGTGGTGGCAGCTGGAATAGTTATCAGTTAATTTAAGGACACAAAGTGGGGTTTTTGTTTTGACAAAGATTCTTTTATCACCAGGTGGATTCAGACTCCTGGAAGCATCTCTTTGAATTCCTGCTTTTCTGCCTCTTTCACCTTGAAACTTAGGGGAAACATGAAATGGTCTTTGAAAGCACCCACTTTTTTTTTTTTTTTTTGGCATTTTGTTTGTGTTCTTGCCACGGCCCTGCCAGCCCTGGGCACTGTGTGCAAAGGTTAGAGTCAAGGTTTGCACCCAGACATAATTCCATACAGAGTGAAATATCAGGAAGGTGACGGCTTGGCCGCCCTGCACTCAAGACACGGTTTTGAATGTTTCATAAAGGTCGCCTCTCATGCTGTGTCCCCCCCAGAGCTGACATGCATGCCTTTGCTGGGTGTTTTTTGCCAATCAGGCGCAGCGTCTGTTCCCTGGTCTGAGCTTGCTAACAAGGCGGCTATGGATAGCTGTGGGGGACCCCTCCTGTGGCCCCGAGTTGATTCATAACCAAGTCCTCTTAGTTCCCAGCATGCACATAATTAATGAGAAGGGCAGTCCCAGCAAGCTCCGCAGGCTCACGCAGGCCCTATTACCAGATGTTTAATTATTGCCACGAGGAGGAAGCGTTTGAAATACCTGGCCGGCTCTGAGAGCAGAGCTGGAACGGGGAGCAAACCACATTGGGTCTTTTCAGGTTGGTCCCTTTGTATGCCAAGGATTCAAGAAGCTGTGGACAGAGCTAGAGTCTCCCCTCCTGCCAGCTCCGTGGAAAGAGAGGGCACTTACACCTCTGTGCTGTGAAGCCCGCGTTTGCTTCCATTACACTGTCCCTGGCTTTCTTTCATAAAGCCAAGATTTAATCAGTGTGAAAACTCGAACATTGATAATTGTATCTTCATTAACAAGATTTAACTCTTTATAGAGAATATATCATGTAATATCATGCAGTATTTCCTGGAATTTAGGCTAATCATCTCAAGAAACTATTGAATGGATTGTGCTGTAGACAGAGGTACGTTTTACCTCAAAGGTGAAGATTAAATACTGAATAGGGAAGCCCCAGAGATACCCCCATACAGGGAGCAGAAAGTGCATCTTATAGTCCGCCTGGTAACACCATGGTTCTTATGGCTCACTTACAAGTTTACAAGTTTAAAGTCATCTTTGGCTACATAGTAACTACCAGGCCAGCTTGGGATACAGGAGACTTCCTCTTGCGTGTTGCATAAAACATTGCTCCTGTGCGAGAGGACTGTTCCAGGATGTCCCTCTCAAATATGTGACTGAGTTCCCACCAGAGATTATAATTAGGGAATTCAGTCTCTGATGAGCACAGGGCATCTCTGTAATTGGTGCTTTTCCTTGTTTTCTTCATTCTCATCATTTTTGTTTCGTAGACCATCTTGAAACAGGTGGCAATCCTCCTGCCTCAGGGTCCCAGTGCCGGGATTATAGGTGTGAGGCCTGGCTGGTTGAGGTTTGCCCTTATGGGATGGCTTAAGTCTCAGAAAGCGGATTTCTTCTTGGGTTGTAGATGACCACACTGCCCCCTAGTGTTTTCTCTGTGCCTTATTCACAAGGACTTGGGTTACAGAACGCGTTTACTGCAACTTCTTCTGGTCCGCACACGGAAAAGGCTGTATCACTGTCCAGACTCCGAGAATGTCTTTATTTCTAGGGTGCCATTCCTCGTGCACTCTCACAAGGCTTTCGGATCCCCTTCCCCCCATCCCTTCCCTTCCCTTCTCTTCTCTTCTCGTCTCGTCTCTTCTCTTCTTTTTGCAGGCCAGCACGTACGCTCTTCACGCACGCTGCACTCCCCTTTGCTGCATCCTCTCTGTGCCTGGGAGAAACACAAGCCAGGGCACTGCCAATTTGAATTTTATGAATAAAATACACAAGCCAGTAGGAACTTAAAAGCTACAGAGATATATAAAAAACATACACACTTTGAAAGAACAAAACAGGAGGCACTAAAAGACACATTATAAACACTGTATATTTGTGTTGTATACAGTTCAGGCATCTATGAATTCAACCCCAGGTCAGAAATATTCTGGAAAAACAAAGACAAACCCTAAAAACTACAATAGTTTTAAACACGCGGGCTTTCTTTTCTCTTTGTTCGTGTCCTTAAACAGCGTAACGTGGCAGCTATAGCCACGACCTTTTGATAGTCCCGTTAGACACTGTGTAATGCAGACAGGATTGAGTGTATACAGGAGGGCGTCAGTGCCTGCCAAGCATGACCCCAGCACCACCAGCACAGTGCCCGGCAGGGTTTGTGCTACTTGAGCAGTTATGCAGTTTGCACCTGTGGGATGCTGGGACCTGTCCCCCATGGATGCTCAGGACTGACCATGTTACCTGTGGGATCCTGGTATCTATCCCCCATAGATGCTGAGGGCTGACTGCACTGCTAAAGGTTTCTAACGTGCTCAACCAAGGGTCGGTGGAGTTTTGGGTTCAGAGGAAGCATCTGTCACGTCCCTTAGTGTTTCCATAACAGAAAAGAAGCAAAGGTACTGAGTGCTTAACTCAGGGCTTCTTGTTCCCAGGCAGCAGGAGTGCAGAAGGGGACATTGTTAGGCAGGTCTGAGTCGTCAGGGTCAGACAGTGTTCTAAGGAGCAGCCCTTGGGGAGGTTTCCACCTACAGGAGAAGAGTGTGGTCATCCCAGACCTCAGCAAAATTGGTTTCTAGGTTGGCAGGGTGTGGGGATGTGTGCTTGTGCTTATGTGGCAGCTCAGTGCCCTCATGCTAACGAGCAGCTTGGGGAGATCTTGAGGTTTTGAGCCGTGAGTAGAGTCAGTGGCATTAAGGAGATGGTGTGACAGAAACAGAGAGTTATGACTGGGTCTGGGTGAGCAACATAGGTAATCCTCCCTAGCGCAGCTGTCCTGTTGCCAGTCCGTCCAGCAGCTGAGTGTTGTAGATTCACCCGTGGAAAGGCAGGTGGCTTCCTGCATCCTGAACAGCGAAGTTGGGGGTTTATTGAGCTTGGCTTCCCTGTCCGCCTTTCTTGTGCATTCTAACTGTTGCTGTCCACCACCCAGGGTTGCTGTGACTGTTACTTTACGTACATTGCTTGTTTTAACCTCCTGCTCCTTTGTTTGAAGATCCTCTCTAAGAAGTGAACAGCTGGGTTCTCTGACGGTCCTTCGAACCGTTTTTTCACAATTTTACCCTCACCTAATCCTCATTAGAATCATACAGCCTTACCCCACATATCTTTTTTTTTTTTTTTAACACGATCATCAGCTTAATATTAAACCAGTTAACAAAGACAAGGTACAGATTGTTCTGTTGCGAGCTCACGTCCTGTGCTGCTGGGGCACAGCCCATGAGCGTCCTTCCCAGACTGGTGTTTGCCGCTGTCTCTTCCAGGAGTCTGATCTTTTTTGCCCTGAAGTTGCATCAGTCAGAGGTGGTAGAAAATCTGCTTCATGCCAGATGCTGCAGACTCACTGTGGAGTTCTTAGGGTCCTGTGGGGCGGCCCAGCCAGAGGCCACATCTCTGCATTTTCTTGTAGAGTTGGGCCCATCGACGAGCGCCTTCCTCTTTCTTCAAAGCGAGTCAGCTCTAGGTCCTGGCTAGGCCATTCGAGCTCTGCTCACCACGGGAGCTGCTGCTTGCTCCAAAAGGGGGGAGGGGTTGTCCAAACAAGGAAGGAAAGCAGCTCAGTTCGTCCAGCGGAAGAATACCAGTCTCTGGGGAACTGAGGAAGTTGTCATTGAGTGCTAGGAGAAAGGTACCGGGATTCATCTTTCCTGGACCACACGGATGCTTCACACAACTCAGCTTTCCATTTCCGGTAGCTCTACCCCCACACTCAGAACATACTGTTCCCCTTAAACCACTCAGAACATACATTGCTCTCCTTATAGTTAAGCGGCCTTGTTCCAGCCGTAGGCACCCCCTCCCCCACTATCCTGTCTCAAAGCTCTGAGCTCTGCCACTGCAGTGAGGCTCTTGCTGTCTCATCTCACCATCACCATTTTCTTTAGCCTCCAACTTTAAAAACCATTTCCCCGACAAGTCTGCTCGTGGATTTGCACAAGCCCCTCTCTCTGATTGGGGAGTTGGAGTAAATCACTGGGCGTGGTTGTGGTCAATCCTGCCCTGGCTTATCTCCCTTCCTCAGAATCCGTCTGTCCATTTGATGCTGCTTTGGGAACCTGTGAGCGCAGAGAGAGCCACATCATCTTGCTCCACACGAGCGAAGCCACGGCACAGCTTTGGTGAGCAGCGCAGGAAGTGTAGGCTACCGTGAGGGTGTCTGCTGCCTTGGCTCTGCCTGTTCCTTCAGGGAAACTGACTGGGCCTAAAATATTCCAATTGCACCACAGCGTCACCGAGTGCGGAGTCTGCAAGGAAGGGTGGGAAGAGCAACAGGAATGGTGGGATTCCTGAGGAAACCTGAAATGCCTACAGGAGGAGGGCGGCCAGTTGGTGGCTTAGCTCTGCCCTTCCCCACCCAGAAGGGTGAGGGGCCCAAGGAAATGAGCTTTACTAAAAGCCAGGCCTCTCCGCATTAGATCTATGTAGGCAGCCTGGGGCGGGGGCCCAGGACTTCCTGCTCTGTGGTCTTAGTGCCAAGGTCCACTCTCTTGGGAACATGGTGGCTGTGCTCAGGGCAGTGGCTGCTTCATGGTATCCCATGGCCTGGGCTAGAGCTACGGGCTAGCCCTGGAACTGCAGGGGTGTCCATGTGCTCCTTCAGGTAAGGGGGGCAAAGCTCTTTCTCATACTCCTGATTTTTTCTTTTTTAAAAAGTGTTGGACCTCCCGCCTCATCTTCCCTAGTGCTAAAGGCTATAGGTTTCTACCACCCTGCCCACTTTCCCACTTGTGGCTCAGGTGATGCCTTGACTAACTCACGGATGGCGGAGGAACAGCTGGCTGGATCCCCTTTTAGGAAGGAGAGTTAAGGGACGACTGGTGCTCAGTTGTGAGAAAGAGATGGCAGGGCCAACGGGAGTCTGTGTCCTCCTTTACTCACATTGGAAGAAGGAACAACCCCTCCCCCCAAAGAAAAAAAGAAAAGAAAGAAAAAAAAAAAAAAAAAAAGACCAGTAAGTGCTTTTAAAACCGGGCGGTGGTGGTGGTGCAGGCCTTTAATCCCAGCACTTGGGAGGCAGAGGCGGGCAGATCCCTGTGAGTTCGAGGTCAGCCTGGTCTGTAATGCGAGTCCAGGACAGCCAGGACCACACAGAGAGACCCTGTCTCGAAAAACAAAACAAAACAAAACAAACAAAAAAAAAAGAGAGCACATGAAAAGTATTTGCGGCATTGGTTCTGTCATTTGCAGGTAGTAGCCTGATCTGTGGAGGGAGATGAGGAGAGTGTGTGGTCGGTCCGTACTGCGCCGGCTAGGAGGAACGTTCCCAAAAGTAAACCCTTAAGTCTCAGAGTTCGCTAAGGCACTCTCTAATCATCAAGGCACTTGAAAAACAGTGACCTTTCTCATTCCCCCTCCGCCTGCCACAGAAGGCACACTTCGACGCCCCATCCCAGGCCCCTGGAGATAATGCTTGGGACTATTAGCTTTGTGGTTGAAGTGCAAATATGAGTAAACATTTGTGCAAAGCCAAACCTGCCCGCCTGCCTGTGTACTTGTTTGTTGGCAGCTGTAAGTCCTTTGAAGTCCTGAAATCTGCTGAACCGGGACCATCCGCCGTAGCTCCGTGGGCATATTTAAAACTGATGGTGTTGCTTTCCTGATTTGGAGGACTTGTCAGTGGCTGTACGAACTCTGCCCTGGCTACTGTCCAAAATGCAGCAAGAATTCTGACCAAGGCAGGAAGTATTCAGTGATAGGCCATCTGAACCGGCTGGGTGTCTGTCAAAATGTCACCTGTGGACATCTATTATTTCCACATTTTTGTATATTATTTGGATTGTGTGATGTCACAGCTGTCTTATCAAAGACAACCAGCCGCACCCCAACATTCACTGCACCTCTTGGCAGTGTGAGTACCACGGATTACATCGATATTAAAAGTAAACTATAAAACATTCATGAAGATGCCTAGACTCTTCCTTTCAAGAATGCCTTTGAAGCTGACTTAAAACGGCTGCGTCTGCGAGGGTGGTTGTGTGTGTGTGTGTGTGTTTGAAGATGGTAAAGCATTACCCAAAACTTCAGTCTCACGAGTCCTCACCCCTGTGCACAGGCCAAGTGGTGACAGTGGGGTAAGGAAGGCTCTCCTGTGGATAAGCATGTGCTTGTTGTGGGTGTCTTATGTGAGGTCTGCATATCGTGTTCCTCCCTGGAACCGATGCGGATCTGCGTGCACCCTGAAACCCCTCTGACCCTGATCTGTGACGTCATCATTCTTTGACGGTTTAATTTAGGCTCCTGAGCAGCAGCTATATCCCACCACGGTGGCTGCCACCTGCGCAGGATAAAGCTGGATTTCCATGTGTGTTGCTCCCTCTCTCCTTAGAGGAGTACTTGCCCCAACGCACTCATCCCAGGCTCTCTCGCCGGTAGGTCTTGTCAACTGTTAACAGTCACTACAAGGCAGCAAGCAAAACTCTCTCCTTTGCATGGTAGCTGGAAATAACAAAGTAATTAGGGCTACAAGGAGCTTTTGAGAATGTGAGCTCTGGCGGCAGCGTTTTGATTTTGTGTCAGGTCAAGATCTGCTCCTGTGCGTTTGAAGGGAAAACGTCTTTCGGCGTTTCCGTTCTCACTGTCTTTACTGTTTTGTGTGGTAGACTGCAGAAAAACTCCAAGCTTGGGGAGTATTTGTAAGTCTGCTGAGTTTGCTAAAGCCCTGCCTGACAGATTCTCACAGTCGCCTTCGTTATGCCCCTCACATATGCCGTGTCGGAAAATGCGCGCTGAGTACCTACAGCGTGTCTTCCAGATGGGAGGTGTAGTGGTGAGAAAAGACAAGCTGTCACTCTGAGGGAATGCAGCTTCCAGCTAGCTGCTCGTCAGCTGGTAAGTCAGGCCATGCACCTTCATTCACAGGAAGGGATGAATAATGGACCGTTCTTCAGAAAAAAAATTGAGCTCTCCTTATGGAAGGTTTTATTGCTGGTGAAGGCAAAGGTGAAGGAGTAATGAGCGTGGTGGTGTGGCTCAGCTTAGCACAGCTCAGAGCTTGCTTGGTGTGGTTCAGCTCAGCTCAGCTCAGAGCTTGGTGGTGTGGCTCAGCTCAGCTCAGAGCTTGCTTGGTGTGGCTCAGCTCAGCTCAG
>OU015753.1:1570726-1585726 GCA_907169655.1 Acomys percivali | reverse complement strand
GTTTTTGGACACAGGTTTGGGAAACTTGTCTTGAAATCGCTGTGCACACAGTGTATTTACCTGGAAGGTCACAGCCATGCTTCGTTCGTAAGTCTTTTCCTCCTCACTACATGTCCATTGTCACATGTCAAACATCCAACACTTCATTCTCGATTGTGCATGCTGGTCACAGCGGATGAACACATGTCTGTGCATGTTTTTATGTGCACAGGATACCTGGCCAAGGTGTGGAGGTGTGGGTTACAAATACATAGTTCACTTACAAAGTCCCACACGGGTCTCAACACAGAGGAGGAAGGTGGCACGACCCAGAGACAGCAAAAGGGTGGCCATTGCTCCAGCTGCCGCATGGCAGGCGCACGTTGGATGGAGACGAAGTTCACCCATGGTGCCTGTTCCTTTTGGAGGTCTAGTGTTGTCAGCTTGCTGCACCAAGTGCAATTCCAAGTCCGTGTCCCACTGTGACCCCTGGGAGAGAGGCGACTCTCACATACGCGCCTTTTACTGCATGGTTCAGGCAGCCAAACGAGAGCAAGCTGTTCTACTTCTGGGAGTTAGGAGAGATTTTTGACGCAGAGTGTTGACTAGACAAGATTGTAACATCTTCCTCAACATAGGCTCCTAGGCCCACCCTGAGTGAGGCAGCACCCTGGCAGAGTGCGCCTTTAGTTTTCTCAGTTCCCTTTGGCCTTTGGGGGGGGAAAAATCAAAGGTTGGGCTTTCCATTCAGGTCTCATTAGTGCAAAATAACTTAGCTGCTGTTTCTCTAGTTATGCTTTTATTATGTTTTTGTTACATGTATATCTATGTTCTGTGTGTACATGTATGTATATGTATGTATATATGTGTATACACGCACCCTCCCCACGCACCCCTCCCTCTTCTGTATCACTTAGGCTAAAGCCTGTGCAGTGTGCAGGGTGATCTCGAGCAGGCCTTCAGTGTGGGTCTGTTCCTACACAGCAGAGCAGGTGTGTCTATCAGGACATGTGCAAGGTATGTTGTTGGTTGGTGCGTACAGTGTCTGTAACTGTTTCGACTCTGTCGTGGTTTGAATGAGAAAGGCTGCATAGGCTTGCATGTTTGAATATTTGGTCTCCGGCTAATGGAAATAGTTGAGAAAGGATCAGGGCGCGTGGCCTTGCAGGGGCATGGCCTCGCTGGAGGTGTGTGAATGAGGCCCAGCTTTGAGGTTTCAAAAGTCCACCACATGGGGCTAGAGAGATGGCTCAGAGGTTAAGGGCACCGACTGGTTCTCCAGAGGTCCTAAGTTCAATTCCCAGCAACCACATGGTGGCTCACAACCATCTATATAATGTGATCTGACGGAGGTGTGCATGCAGGAAGAACACTGTATACATGAGACTAAATAAATAATAAATCTTAAAAAAAAAAAAAAAGAAAGAAAGAAAAAGGCCACACCATTCCCTGTCAGCTCCCCGTGCCTCAGGAAAGCTTGCAGTTTGCTCAGTGCCATTCATTCCTCACTACAGCCCTGCACCCCGACCGTTACAGTTACAGACTTGCCCTCTGAAATGCTGAGCACTCAGTAAACTTTATTTTCTAAGTTGCTTGACTGAGATAAAACCGGAGAAGGCTCCTTTCGGAGGCAAGGGCTTGGGCTTGGGCTTGGCGATGAAGGCGATGAAGGCGTGCAGAGCCTCGCTCGCCCATGAAGTGCCTTCTGAAGGTTTTGTTCTGCACTCAGAACGCGAACCACAAATAGGTGATGGTGTGTGGTTCGTGAGGCACACTCAGTTTAGGTTCTTACAGCAGACAGTAAGAGCCACTGGGACCACTGACACTTGAGTTATAGGCAGTGGTGCTCATAGACTCTCAGGGGCTGAGCATGGCCTTTCATAGCTCTCTGCGCTGTCACGGCCTGAGGCCTAGAGCTGGTGCCACCCGTGTTAGTGTCTGTTGGTTGCAGCATCTACCTGAGCTCCCTATAGCTGCTGGCTCCAGTTGTGTACGTGGGTTGATGCTCCTGGACACCCTTGTCAGAACTAGGCTGTGTCCTATGAGTGGCCCAAATTCAGAACCTTGCAAAGCCAGTGGAGCACCTGCTGCAGGACGGAGGGGACATTCATGCTTCATAGAAGGACTTTGGTGGGCGAGTGACCATTGTCCTGCCTTCAGAAAGACCTGAGATAGGTAATGCAAAGATCTGCTTCCTGGGCCTCCTCCAGGCTGCTCCTGGCTAGAGTTGTCCGAAGTGTTAGGGGAGGTAGGCTCTGGCCTCTGGGCCCGTCGCCTGGTCTTCCTGGCTCTGTTGGCACATTAGAAACGATTAGTGTTTTCTTTATATTTCCTGCTCAGAGCAAGGACATCACTTGGGATGGCACAGTAAGGGAAGCCTTTCACCAAAGGAGAATGAACCTGCCGCTCAGATAGGACAGAAAGAAGCTGTGGGTAAGTCACAGCAGCCACTCCTGTTAATAGCTAGAAACGTCTCTGGGCCAGAAGGTTTGGTAAGGAGCCGTTGCAGAGCTGGGTGAGTGCTGGGGGAGGCTGTTGACACGCCTGGGAGAGAGGGTTGGATTACTGCCTTTGCTAAGATGTGCCTTCGTTTGTTCATTCATTCATTCATTCATTCATCCATCCATCCATCCATCCATCCATTCATTCATTCACGGATTCCCCTTTTGGTTAAATGTCGGGAAACAATCTCCAGGGTTCCCCACCAACTCCCATTTGCCCAACACGAGAAAAGAATCTGGTATAAAAACAACTTCAAATTCAAAGACGTCTAACTTTTAATTAATGGTGGATAGTTAAGCTGTATACCTGAACCCAATTGTTGAGGGGAAGAGCAGCTCGGCAGCTCATCAAAGGCTGGACAGATAATTCCCACGTCAGCACAGAATTGCTGGAAAAGAGAAATGGCATGTGTAGTGTGTGCGAATGATGGCGCGTGCGCAGAGTCAGGCCTGCAAACCGAACTCCACGCTGTCACGGAGGCAGATCGATGTGCATGCGCGCCGAACAGACCAGGGCCCGTGCGCGCCACACCCAGCAAACAAGCCTCTCCTAGGGCTCTTCATACGTTTTTATGTAGAAGTTGTTCTGTCTTCCCAAAGCTTCTTGTTTTTATGAAAGAAACAAACAAAAAAAAACCCTACCAGCTGGAGTTTAGTCTGCACATTCACTCCGCATAAGTTATTTACCTGATGGGCCTGATTGTATCTGGTGTCTTGATTAGAAATGAAATTCATAGTCGGGCGTGGTGGCGCATGCCTTTATCCCACCCAGCACTCTGGAGGCAGAGGCAGGCGGATCGCTGTGAGTTCGAGGCCAGCCTGGTCTACAAAGCGAGTCCAGGACAGCCAAGGCTACACGGAGAAACCCTGTCTTGAAAAACAAAAACAAAACAAAACAAAACAAAACAAACAAAAAAAAAGAAATTCGTTTCCTGAAGTGAGTTTCCCTTCAGCCGTGGAAGAAGGAAGAAAATCTAAGAGCAAGCGAGTCCTCGCCACCCTCTATAAACACCAGCATGCTGGGTTTGAGCGTGCGGTTCTGTGGTAGGGAGTCCTTCATCAACTTCAAAGACAGGAGCACGTGATGGACTGGCGAAAGCGTGATGCGCCTGCTTCACATTCCTGTCTCTGCTACTTCATGATGTCTTGGAGGCTTTGGGTTTTAATGTAAACCAGCGTCAACCTGCAAATCTCAAGTCAATATTTATATAAAAAAATGAGAACTGTGTCAGAAAATAATTTATTTCTTAGATGAGTGATCTTTTCTGGGAATGTTTTCCAAATTAAGTTCTATAAATATGTTACATTTTGTGTGTTTCTCAGTCAGTTGCGGGGGTGGGGTGAGGGGGGATACAGTGCCACTCTGTAGCAAGAGCTGTTTTCAAGCTAGGAACACTCCTCCTTACACGAACCTCCCAAGTGCTGAGATTACAGACACGAGCCGGAAATCATGTGCTTGAGAGCAAGGGCTACACTGGGCACCTTAGAGTGGCTACGTAGCTGGCATTGAGTGGTTGAGAAGACTTCAGCTTGGATGGAATGTTGTGTAGCCTGAACACCGTGGTTTCTGTACTTACTTTCACCCCACGCATTATAAACAAAAGTAAGTCAGGTACCCACTGTTGATGTGGATGCTGTCCTGTGGATTTAAGGAATAATCCCTCGCTTTGTACACTCAGCACAATATGCTTGTATTCGTGTTCACTGGCATGGTCTGTTGTGGGCACACAACAATGGAGCATGTACATTCCTTTCCCTAGGGACAGAAGGTTGCTCACTTTACAGCGCTTAGGGCCGAAGGCTGCTAACAGCTGCGTGGAAAGAACGCTTCCCGTCATGTTTCCTGAGCTTTTTAGTGGGAGTTAAAGAAGATGAGCCACTTGTGCAGTTTATGCTCTGAGCATCTCCTGTTCCTCCAACAGTACACAACTCACAAGGGGGAGCCCCACAAGGCAGGGCCCTCCATTCTTGCTTGTCCTCCCCGACTTCTCAAGCTCCTTGCTTGAGTGGTAAAATGAAAACAAACAAACAAACAAAATTACAAAGTTGGCAAAGGAATTCAACACATCTAAGCCATTCTTTCAACTCAAGTGCCAATAAACATCGTAGGTGCCAGGATCTTTTTTTTTTTTTTTTTTTTTTGCAGTTGGTAAAAGCTGCAGAAACTTCTGGAAGAGGAGCTGAACCAGGCTATAAACGATGTTTAAGAATGTATGTTAGACTAGAACATTCTCGAGTCTCCTGGCAGGTAGAGCTGAGTTATAGGAAAGTGGACGTGGGCCTGGGGGTAGCATGAGGGAACCCCAGGGAATTGCTTGCGGGAGCAGCTGTAAAGGAGGTGGGGCTGCCCTGTGATAACGGCAGTGTCCCTGAGCACCGTGATGTAGACTGAGTGGAGGGACGTGGCCAGTTGGCAAGAGCCTCCACCACACACAAAGGGTCACCATTCTCAGAGACATGTGCAGCTTGGCTGGTGGACTTAGTTTGGAACATTCCATTCAGAGGTGTCATAGCCCAAGAGACGTTCAAAGTTTTGCGTGTGACCTGTCCGTTTGCTGACTCTGAATGTTTGCTCGCTCCACGTTGTCTTTTGTTTACATCTGTTTCCTTTTAAAATGGCTTCCCAGGTGTTTGCTGCGCTGTGTAGTAACACCCTCGCCACCTTCTAATTTTTCTGATTGTGGGCGTGCCGGTGTTAAAGGACGCATTGTTGTCTGCTGGCGTCACTGTTGCGATCTTGAAAGTGGAGGGAAACCATCTGTGGCAGCAAAGGAATATATTTTAATTTTTATAGAAGTCACTGGTTTTCCACTAAGAGTAAAGTGCTTAGACCTGAAAGTCCTTAGACCTTTGTATATTGTCTGATGTCTCAGGGGTCATTCTGTTAAAGACTTTACTATGTGTCCCCGCCCTCCCATACCATTGCTACCCTTAAACACAGGGTGTAAAGTTCTCAAATCTTTCAAAGTAAAGATTAGGGTGGTAGGAACTGGCGAGATGGTTCTGGCTGCTCTTCCAGAGGACAGAGTTCTGTTCCCAGCGCCCACCATGGCAGGTAACAACCACCTTTGACTTCAGCTCTTGGGATCTCACAGCTTCCAAGGGCGCTAGGTGTGTGTGTGGGGGTGGTACAGAGAGACACACATGGGCAAAATACATCTTAAAAGGAAAAGGTAAAAGGAGATTTTAAAAAAGATTAGGAAGCTTCAGTTTTACTTTTACATATTTATTTACTTAGCTGGGGGTTACAGCATAGGGCAGGAACAGTTTGATGGTTCTTGGCTGTCATTGTGCAATTTTTGCACGTATACGTGGCTGAGAATCACTATTTACACAGAAGCGACAGCTAGTAATTTTAAATGTTTTCCTTTCAAAACCTCCAACCAGGGGGTAGGGAGATGGCTTCGTATAAAACAGTTGCCACGCAAATTTGAAGAGCTCAGCTTAGAACCCCAGCGCCCTATAAAAGCCAGGCACAGTGGTACGTACCCGACGGGGAGGATGCTAGAGGCTCCCTGGCCAGTCAGCTGACCTCTGACCTCCACATGCGTGGAAACACACACTGCCTTAGTTTGTTTTCTTTCGCTGTCATTAAACACCGAGCAAAACCAATTTAGGGGAGGGAAAAGGTTTATTTCACCTCACACCTCAGTCCATCATGAGGGAAGTTGGGGCAGGACTTGGGAACTGGGTTGCTCCCCGTGGCTAGCTCAGCGTGCTTTCATAAACAGTCTGTTACCACCTGTCCAGGGATGGCACCACCACAGTGGTCTGGGCCCTCAAATCATTACTTAAGAAATTTGCCTCACACTTGCATAAAGGCCATTAGATAGAGGTGACCCTCAACTGAGGCTGCGTCTTCCCATATGACTCTATCTTGTACCAAATTGAAAAAAAAAAAAAGGTAGCCAGTACAGATATCCATGTGCACCCTCCCCCCCGACATGCAAACACATCTTCATGCACAGAAAAGCGAGCAGAAGTCTCAGCTCACAGATGGACTACAGTAAGAAATGAGAATGCTTTTGAAATAACAATTAGAGCATTGGGTGTCTTGACCTTTCCAGGCTGCCTGTGTCCCTGCAGTTCAGTTCTTTATCTGAGAGCAGGCTGTGGGCTTGACCAGTGAGAGCTGCCGGGGACTCTCTGACCCACCAACTTTCTCTGCTCTGTTTTCATTTGGCAAATTACTAGGTTATTTACAGACACATGAAATACACTTAACACACACACACATACACACACACATACACACACACACACACACCAAAACAAACAAACAAAAAACCCCTGTACTTTAGAAGCCAAGCACAAATTATCAGCCAGTATTAAAACCACTTTAAAATCCGAGCTAGGAGCCTAGACAGCAAAAGTGCTGTCGGTGGGTATAGTTAGGTAACCTGTTAGTTAGCTCTGCTTACTACTCCAAACCAGGTTTGTTACTTCAGGATATATACTTTTTTCAGTCTCACCCTAATTGTTAACATTTTTATTACCCCCCCCTCCCCCAACCCTTCACTTTAACTGCTTTTGTTAGAGAACTTCCTACTGCACCCAAATCCGTGATCTCCGGAGCGCCAGCTCCTGTGGGCTCTCCTTCAGACTCAGAGACTTCAGAGCTTCCCCGGCTTCTGGAGAGTGCATCTTCCCACCTGTGCAGTAGAACGAGAGGCCAGAGCCAGGAGGTGCGTGGCTCCTCTGTTGGCTGACAGGTATAACTCTGAGGTGGGAAGCCTTTGCCCTTTCCTTCCCTGAGCCTGGCTGTGTGGTTGGGAGGTGCAGCTGGCGTGGGCACACAGTCACATGTCAACGCATGTGCCCTGTATGCACCTCATAGCAATGTGCGCGTTGAGCCTGCTGTGGGTTTAGTAACTTGGGACAGTCCGTTTGTGGGACAGCCTGGTGACTAGTCCTCCTGATGTTGCTAATCCCAAGGTTATGGTGCAACAATTGAAAAAAAGAAAAAGAAAATTTAAAATAATTAACCAAGCTTTACGAAAAAAGATGCAACGTGGGCTGTGCACGTTTGCTCTGTCTCCCGCCGCTGTAAGCTCTGCTTCACTTAGAAACTGATCTTGAGAAAATACTAGACAGAAATTTGGTTTTTAAACCCTTTCTTATTCTACAGGAAATGAGTGTTTGCTCTCCCCCTCCTATATACGTAAGTCTGAATTTTCTTTTTGATTTTTACAAGAGGCAGAAGGAATAGAAGGCCACGGGGTTCCTAAGCCTCCTGGTGCCAGTGCTGCTATGCGTCGAAGCAGGTCATTGTGATGACTGTACGTTTCAGAATGGATGGTGGTGAGGTAAAACTTCGTGTCTTGACATTGGTATGCAGGTGTACACCTCACTGGTACGCAGGTGCACACAGCAGTCGGGATGCAGTATGTGCGTTCTTGGGAAGTGCACAGCTATATTTACGGTAAAGCTTTGAAAATACCTTGAGACGCTTAAGCAAATTATAGCTTGCTTTAAATTTCGGGAGAGAATTCTGCCTGTGTGTTAATGCATTAGGTAGAGACATTTGTAACATTTGTGTTAAGAATAGCTTTGGGCGGTTGGAACTGTGCGGGTGTAGGCTTCGTGTAGCAGCTCGGAGAGTTGTGTCTACTAACTCAAAATATTAATTTTAATAAGGATTAACTATTACACTTACTTGGTGGGCTGTTCCAGTGCCTTACCCTCTCCCCGTCAAACATTTACCAGCTACAGTACTCGCTCCACACGTAGATCACGTAACTCCTCCTACCGTCGTTTCTCCGGACACTCAGGGCTAATTGTCAGGAAGGCGAGCAGTGCACACACAAGCCCACATGAGGAATTGCCTCAGCCAGCCTCCCTCTGCCTCTAGACTCCTGTACCCTCCCCGCTGTATTTCCAGATGAGGCGGTTGGTCATCCATTTCTCACATTCCCACAGTTGCTCAGGACTACCAACGGGCTGGCTGGCGACAGTGTAGGTGTGCGTTCAACATTGTCTTCCTCACAGCATTGTCATTGTAATAGATTCATAAGCATCTTTTATAGGCGCATAGTGGGAGAAAAAAAGAGAATTAGAAGCATTTCTGCTTAACTCTGTGTGTGTGTGTGTGTGTGTGTGTGTGTGTGTGCCCGTGTGTGTCCGTGTGTGTGTGTATGTGTGTGTGTGTCTGGGTGTATGTGTGTCTGTGTGTGTATGTGTGTGTGTCTGTGTGTGTGTGTGTCCCCGTGTATGTGTGTGTCCCCGTGTATGTGTGTGTGTCCGTGTGTGTGTGTGTGTCCGTGTCCGTGTGTGTGTCCGTGTCCGTGTCCGTGTGTGTGTGTGTGTGTGTCTGTGTGTCTGTGTCCGTGTGTCCCAAGGGTCGTTCTTCTCTTAATGGATGATTACGTTTTAACTAGGAAAAAGTGTTTATATTTAGATGTAAGAAATATACTTGG
This sequence comes from Acomys percivali, assembly GCA_907169655.1. NCBI lineage: Eukaryota > Metazoa > Chordata > Mammalia > Rodentia > Muridae > Acomys > Acomys percivali. Next base: position 1,576,830 of record OU015753.1, on the reverse strand, counting down.
GAGAATGATTTGTTTGTGTTTTAAATAGTTTAACAAGATGGGTACAAGTATATATAACCATAGCTAGGTTTATACATGGCTGTGTTTATAGATACAAGATACATTTAAGTTACTTCATTTTCAATGTATCTTTTTTTTTTTTGTTTTTGTTTTTGTTTTTGTTTTTTACTTGCAAGTGAAAACAAATGACCAGTTCTTAACACTTTAAAATACAAAAAAAATTGTGTGTGGTAAGTGCATGAGGTTGGCCCAAAATGTAGGTTTTTTTCTCTTGGGAGTTTTCTGTAGTTTTGTTCTAATGATTCTTGTCAGAAGGAAGAGATTCTAGTAACAGCTGCTGCGCTGACTTTTTTGTTGGCATTTGAGATTGATCTCCACAAGTAGGGAACCCTGCAGTGCCTCTTCTTGTTGCCTGGAGCCTCCCTGTCCTTGCTCTCCCCAGTGTGGACACTGAGCACACTCATGTGGCTTTGGGGTTTTGTGTCTGCTCTCCTCTTTCATCAGGGTGACATCCCTGTGGAGGCTCCGCGCTCCTACACCATGATTTGCATTTCCGGAAGCACGGCACCCTGGTTCACTTGTTTCCTTCAGGCGTTTACTTCAAGGATTGCAGCTGCTTAGCCGAAAATTAATTTAGCTGTTAACCGAGGCTGTGCAGTGACTCACTTCATGTATAAAGACATGATGGAGCCATTTACTCGTGTGTGTTTCTGTTTATAAGTAACCGGTGAACGCAGAGGACCTTGGGCAGCTTAATTAATGTTACCAGCCACCACAGAGTTTCACTTAACACAAGCATCAGAGCATTAATGAGTGAGGATAATAAACCTGCCATTTTCAGCATCTGATTTCAAAGTTCCACGCTTGTGACCAAGTTTGGCAAGCTGCGCCAGAAAGGACTCACTGCAGTTTTCCTAAGTTGTTTGGGGGACCAGAATGCTTTCGTTAGCAAGGTCTCTTACAGAAGACCCTTTGTTTTAACAAAACAGAGCTATGCATCTTGCCTTTGTACAAATTTAGTTGAGTCCTGGTTTGTTCCTGAGGTTATTAAAAGTTTCCACTCTCGACGTAGATGTGCACACGCACACACCGTTTCCAAGTCAGTAGGATTCCTCAGTGTAAACAGGCCGACAGCTCTGGGTATCTTCCCCAAGAAGCGTGACTGTACTGTGCTGATCTGGGAATGAACCCTCACAGACAGCATTCAGCAGCTTCATTCTGCTTAGAACTAATAAACACTGAACTGAAATAAAATGCCACTAACAACATTATTAAAGAGAAAAACCCTCGTGGCATGTGCTGGGAATACCCTGAGTGTTCTCCGGTGAGTACAGCCCTTGGGTCACCGGCATAATCACTGTGATGTGCTTGGTACCACACTTCTGTTACTTCAGTGGCCAGCACAGCCCTCCTGTCACATTCAGGTAGATTGACTGTTCTGCCTGGCCACCCTCCGAGGCCTAGATTTCTGTTAATACAATCTGCACATTGAGTCAGTTTTTGATGAGTTTTCTGTCTTTGATGCCAGTTTTCAAAGAGCATTGCTCTAGTCTCTAGTTTTTTATTATCATAATTTTTTTAGCTGGTGTACAAAATAATGATTTTCATTATGATCATCTTATGCATACTGTAGATAGTTCATATTCTCCCTTCCTGATTTCTCTGATCCCCTAAACCTGTCTCCTGCCCCCTCAGTAGAGCCCCCCTCTTTCATGTCGCGTTCAGTGTGTGTGTGTGTGTTTGTGTGTGTGACTTCAGATCTAGATACTCATTAGAGAAAACCTGTTTTCTGAGTCCCCCTCAGTACATTCTCTTGTTTCTTATCATTTATTGAACAGCCACATAGTACAGTAGCCAGTTCTTTATCGGCGGAGTATTTTAAGGGAGGAACAAGCACAGACATGGCTTCCAAGAGCACCTGAGAGCTCCCAGGCCTGGGATGGTAAGCCAGCGTCGGTCAGTGGCAGATGGCTTTCCTGTGACTTCTCCCACAGACTTATATAATAGCATTTCCCACTGTCCCCAACAGAGTGTACGTAAGTGCAGGGGTAAATGGCCAGACACTGGACTAGATATTGGCAAATCTGTCCTAAATGAGCTTTCAGTGAAGGATGTTTCATATAAAATCCTGCACTTAAAACAATGACCTGAGTGTCTGCGCAGTTATAGGTTTCTTCATGGCAGGTGAATTTCCACTACGTAGAAACTTCATTACTCTTAATGAAAGTAAGACTTCTTCAGGAGGCTGTCTTCCCCAGAGTAATTTCATGTCGCATAACTTCCTATTGCCCACCGCTTTGGTAACTTCATGATAATTAAAAAAAAAAAACAAAAAACAAAAAACAAAACAAAAAAACAAAAAACTACTGCACAAAGTTCAAAACTTTGATCTTTTTTCCTGCTCTAACCCAGCGTCCAAGAAACTGGGCTTGGCCTCAGGGCAGGTTTCGGTGTTCAGATCTGGCCAATGTGGGGACAGGTGTTGTCCGCTTTGTGTGGCCTGAGTTTGCTGCTTGTTAACATCCATCTGGGGACTGTGCCGTGTTCCTTGCTCTCGAGAGCCTTCAGACTCGCTCAGAACTCTCAGAACTCACCCTTACTGACTGCGGGGAGGGGGCATCGTTTAGCCGCTGAATGGTGGGAGAACCTTTTTTTAAACATCTGAATGTTAATTAATGATAGATTGTTAGATGTAATCAAGGAGTTGGAAACATGGCTGGAATCCCAAATTTTTCCTAGAATGGTTTGTGTTTGGGAAAAAATTCACCTATCATGTTAGAAGAAATGCCAACTTGAGCCAAAACCAATCTCCTTGCGTTTAAAGCATTCACAGGGTGTGTCTGGATTGCGCCATTTCCCAGATATTTGAAGTGATATGGATCTCACAGTGTGGGCATCGGAGGGTTTTCTGGCCGATTGAGACAGAGATTCCAGCTGGTGTCCCTCATGGGAAACAGCACAGACCAGAGCTCTCAGGAAGTGAGGCTGCTGCCTTAAGGGCACTGCCTTCCTTTTAGTGACGGTGAAAGGACTGTTTCTCGTTGATTCCTGGCTTTCGTATTGTCTTTCACACTTGAGCAAGTTGGTTCTCTCTGTCATCCAGGTGTTGGGCATCAGTCTTGGGCCATCAGGCAGGGTGACAAGCACCCTCACCTGCTGAGAGGCCTCTCCAGCCCAGTGTGTGAGTGCGGATTTCAGATTCCACTGTGTTTTGTTTGCATGGAGTTAGGAGGAGCCAGACGTGAGCTGTGGTGGCTGCTGTGGTGCGGCACACCCCATGCCTGTTGGCAGGGTGGTGGTAGAGCTTCAGCAGGTACCTCAAGGTTTGCAAACTCTCAGGACCCCATGGGGCATTTTCTCGGGACCTGATGCTCAGTTTTTCCAGGCACAGTAAGGAGTGATTGATAAAGCGCTTTGTTCTGAGCTCGATAAGCCTTTCAGCATATTGACCACCCAGCTGAAGCGGCAAGTGTGGTAGCAGGTGGATCATGTGTTTCTGAAAAGGCGGCGCCTGAGTCTTAATTCTGATGCGGGGCAGAGTGGAGATGGAGTTGACTTGGCTCTAGCTGTCCCAGGCTCCTGGAAAGAGAGGTTTCCTGGCTGGCCAACCTCTGGCCCCTCCACAGACTGCCGAATGCCCTCCCGGGGTCACGGATAATGAATTCGGGGGTGCCTGCCAGGTGCTGAGCGCAGAGGTTTCCTCCCTCCCATTTCAACATATCGCAACAGGAAAATGATTATAAAAAGCAGATATCATTAAGGGTGACCCTCACTTGGAATTTTTGTAAGACACAAAATATCCCTTTACTCATCCATCTATTTTGCATTTCTGTTCAATCCCCTCCAACCATCACAAGAAATTACTTAATTATTCAGTTGTTTTATCTGGTTCACATTAAGGATTCCTGCTGTTTGCACGGTACCCATTGCTTGAGTCTCATCTTGGGAGCACTGTCATCTTTTCATCTCTGATGTGTCTATGAAATGCTGTGGTTCTTAGCATATTAGTACCCTGGAGGGCTGTTTGCAAAAGTGATCACATGTGCTGTGCATTTATCTGTAAACTAATGGAGTTTCTATGATTGCGATGCAATAACTTTGTGGATGGCACTAGCTAATGGTCTGTCCATTGGGGGAAGTTTGTGAAATGAAGAAACCTGGGTACCACCTTTCCGGGGACTCAGACTGGCCTCCAGAAGCTAAGAATGGTGCTGAAATAGATTGTTCAGCTTTGCTTCTCACAATAAAAACAGTAAGACATCTATCGCTAAATCTGGGCAAACCTAGGTGAGAGCTTCTGGGCAAGGGCCCACCCTAACTTTCATAGAACTGTAGCCTAGCAGCCCCCCACTCCCCCGAGAAGAACAAACCAGCCAGAAAGAGCCTTGGATGGATCCAGGCCAGACGAGGATGTCCTGCCTGCCTCCTCCTCCTCCTCTCCTGCTCTTGGCCGCTCCCCCTGTGTGCATGGACTGCGACTTCTTCCCCTGCCTCTAGTGTGCCCCTCTCTGTACCTACGCACATAGGTGGACTCTGTGACGCCTGTGCTTGTCCTCCCCAAAATATACTTCCTGTGACTAGAATGAGGAAACCGGGCCACTTTCTAAGAGAAAAAAGGGGAGGAAACCCTAGATGGAGTTTTGAATTTCTTGTCTTTCTAAGCACTTGGGATTAAAGCTGCCTGTCATCATTGTGAGCCTCCTCCCTCCAGGCTTTGGTTAGAGAGCAGCTGGCCTAAAGTTAGAAGGTCTGTGCGTGGCCGACCTGTGCGCGGCGGGCCTGTGCGGGGCGGGTCTGTGCGTGGCTGACCTGTGCGGGGCGGGCCTGTGCTTGTGGCAGGTCTGTGCGCGGCGGGCCTGTGCGCGGCGGGTCTGTGCGTGGCTGACCTGTGCGGGGTGGGCCTGCGCGCGGCAGGTTCCTGGAGGTCTCGTCCCACAGCTTCAGGTCCTTAATGCCCACATAGGTCAGTACAGATTCCCAGGTGTGTTGGACTCCAGCAAGTCTCCAAGCTTCCTGAGGACAAAGGGCAGGTTTATTCTGGGTCTTGGGTTGTTCAGGGCAGGAGAACCCAGGGAACGGACTCAAGGAGAGGGAAAGTGCCAGGACTAAGGGCCTGGAGCCATGCCATCCTCGAGTGGGGCGTTGCTTTGATGTCGTATGCCCTCCTGTTGCTGAGAAGTGATGCTTGTCCATTTTGCGTGGTCCTAGGGGTCCGATGGTCAGCCTTCCCCAGTCCAGTGCTCTACTGAGCCTTTTTCAGTTGAAGTGCCTTAGCCCCACAGGGGAAGCCTGGCTCCCCGGATGTCTCAGCGTCATGGAGCCCTCCCTGTGTTCAGCTATAAGATGGCCAAAGCCCACTTAGCATTAACCCCAGTGGCTTGTGGACTCTGCTGTCTTTTCAGAGAACGTCATCGAGAGCAGACGTGAGGTGCTGGACGTGTGGTTTAATAAGTAGAGTCCTGCCAGGCACACAGAGTCCTGGGTTCTGTCCCCAGTACCGCACAAATGGGCATTGTAGCACTCTGTGTAATCTTACACTTGGTGAGGGGCGGGCGGAATAATCTGAAAATCTACAAGTTCATATGAATTGAATGTTGTGTTTACTCTCAGCTTTGGGTACCAGAGTGTTATTCTAGGGTGGAAAGTTCCTTGATATGTTACAAGTTTAACTTTCATCTTATAACTGGTGCGAGTTCTATGGTTCAGGACTTTAGGTGTTTAAAATTCCACTCTTTATACATGCTTTTTTGTCTACCTGTTTTCTTTGTTGGTGTTGGGTAGTTTAACGCAGCAACGCGGGACCAGCCCTGGCTTTCCCTACATTTGCAGTATGTAGTTATCAGAATTATATTTTACTTTTCTTCCTTCCCGTGGGAACTGTCAAATCTCACTTTTGTTCACCGTGAGCCTTAACGATTCTTACTGTTCATTTCAGACCTACTGGGTTTCCTTTGCTCTTTCAGTGACCTGAGGATATGTGTGTGCATGTTCCATAAGCCCTGCTACGGGGCTCTCTTCAGTTCATAGGCAGGCATTATGAGTGGTAGACCTTATTCGTGTGTGTGTGTGTGTGTGTGTGTGTGTGTGTGTGTGGTGTGTGTGTG
>OU015753.1:1560726-1568226 GCA_907169655.1 Acomys percivali | reverse complement strand
TCATACCCGGACGCTCCCGGGGTGATGTGCGGAAGTGTATCCCATCTCACAGGATCCGCGGCAGTGCTGTCCTATTTAAGTTGCCTTAGAGTTTAGAAACCAATGCAATAATTGGAAGTTATGTTTCGGCTTAAAAGAGCAGTATGTTTTTCCACTTGTAGATTGCTTTTTAAACTAGTTTTAAAAATCGTGTGTGTGTGTGTGTGTGTGTCTGTCTGTCTGTCTCTCTGTGTCTGTCCATGTCTGTGTGTCTGTGTCTGTCAATTAGGGGACAACTTGTAGGAATCGGTTCTTTTCGTTCAGCGTGTGGCTTCTGGAAATTGAGCTGAAATCCCCAGACTTGCAGTGAAGCACCTTTACCTACCGAGCCATTCCTGGATGCTCCAATTGCATCCTAAGGTAACAGTGGGTACGCAGCAGGTGGACACAGCCAAGTGTTTACTTTATAAGCAAATAAATGGATGGATGGAATTGGGCTGCTGAGACAGGTTTTACCTATGTATCCCAGGATAGCTGGAGCTTACCACAGAGCCGACCAGCCTGGCCTTTTTAGCTCATTGCAATCTGCTAGCCTCACTTTTCCGAGGGTGGGAGTCACCACCATGCCTGGCTTTAAACTGAGTTTTTATCTCAATCAGTTTCTTGACACTAGAAGTAAGAATAGAAAAGAGGTTGGGGATTCTAATGTATGAACGGTGAGAGGTTTTAAACTCTACATAACGGACTACTTAGATTTGAATAGCTAAGTGTCGAGATGCCTAGTTCAACAGAAAAACTTAACTTACTCTCCGGCAGGATGTATGAGTGTTGTTCTCCTCTTTAAAGAAAGTGATGCTGTTGTTTATATGTAGTGAAGACAGGAAGGGGTCTCCGTAATTGTCAAGAGGAAGCAGGGCTGATTTGAAGGCGTGGTGAAGTCGGCCTGAAGTCCAGCCACACTGTCAGTGTTGTGCCTTGCAAAGTGCTGTAAGAAAGTGGGCGTGTGTTCTGTGGCTATTCATCTTGGACTTAAACGATCTGCTTCTTATTAAGATGCCCTTTGTCCTTAGGTTGTCAGAGGATTTGTTTTATAATCTGGATCCACTATACATAGACCATTAGTCAACACTTTAAAATGGTGATTTCTATCCTGATAAAAGTCTAATATTTTAATGTATTAGTTCTTTACTGTGGCACTCAAAGGTCTCCATCCTCCTCACCCCTCCCTTCCTATTAAAACGGTTTATGCCCAGATTCGTTTTATTTCCTCTGAGTTGTGGCACAAACACAGACAGAATTTTACAGATTATGGCCTCCCTACCTCCCCCCCCCAATCCCACCCCATCCGCTCATCCTAACACCAGCTTCACCATTGGCATTCTCCGTTTTCCTTCTCAGGGCTGGGGATGACACCAAGGCCTTGCACACGTAGGCAGGGTCTGTAGCACTGGCTTCTACATCTAAAAGGAAGTTTCTATTTCTTTCTGAACAGAAGAGTTCCAGGCTCAGGTGAGGTATGTTTGACAAGCAGATTAGCCATTTTATTTGTACCTTTTCTCATTCCTGTGATGAGATGTCCCAACAAGAGCAATGTAATGGCGGGAGCGGATGGCAGCTGGGCACATGGCGGGAGTGGATAGCAGCAGGGCACATGAGATGAGTGTTGCAGCCCAGCATATTCTCTCTTCATTTGGCCGTAAGCCCGGCTCACAAGAGGATGCCACCCACAGTTAGGGCATGCCTTCTCACCTCAGTTGACCCTTTCGGGAAACTCCCTCAGAGACACACTAGCGGTCTCTCCATGGTGTGACTCGCAGTCTATTCAGGTTGATGGTGAACATGAACTACCTGTCATGAAGTTCTTTACCACCTGTCTGTTCACTTGAACTGGTCCCGTGTTTTCACACATTTCCTTTTTTATATTTGGAGGGACTATCTTCCAGGGGCCACGCATGTCTGGAGAGTCTTCTCACACAGTTATGACATGGAAATGTCAAAGCTGGATGGAAAACGTATTAAAAACCCACTCTTAATGTTTCTTGGTTTTGTTGTAAGATTTGTTTATTATGTATTTGTGTGTGTGCCTAAGTGTATGTCTGTGTACCACATTTGTTGCTTCTGTCTGTGGAGGCCAGTAAAGAGTGTTGCATCCCTGGAACTGGAGTTACAGACAGTTGTGAGTTGCCTAGTGTATGTGTGCATCCTCTACACAAGGGCAGCAAGTGCTTTCAATCCCTGAGCTGTTTCTCCATCTCCTTTCCCTCACGGTGTTTATCATAACATTATTTATAATAGCTAATTTAGGTGCCCAACAACAAAGGGAAACAAGTAAGGAAAAGGTGTACATACACAACAGAATTTTTGTCCACAATGAACACAGTTTTGCAGAAAACGTGTGCTACTGGAGGTAACCATATTAAGTATACTAAGTGAGTCTCACACAAATGGCAGCCTAATGGTAGCTCAGTGAGGACGTTGCTTCGTGTGTGCAGCTTAGTGGGGAAGGTGCTACATGTGCAAGCTTGAGGACCAGAGTCCAGATCACAGACCTCACATTAAAACAAACAAGGCAATAGCAGCAAACAGTCCAGGCATGGGCATTCCTGCAAACCCAGCGCTGCCCGGGCACAGGCAATGCTGTTGGCTTGTTGGCTGCCAGCCTAACTCAGGGTCAGTAATGGACCCCATCTAAGGAGGACTAAGGTCGAAAGTGATAACTGAGCAAAGTACCTGACTTTCTTTTCTGGCCTCCACACGTGTACCCACTGTGCTTGTGCCACATGCACACAGACTCCACATTCCTTTTTTTTTTTTTTTTGGGCCTGGATTTCTGAGAGATTGCATCCACTAGAACTGGGGTTACAGATCCTTGTGAGGAGCCGTGCTGTGCGGACACTGGGAATCGAACTTGGGCTCTCTGGTTCTCTACTAGAACAAGCGATGTTCATAACCGCTGCGCCATCTCCCCCACCTGTTTTTGTTTGTTTATTTTTTAAAGGGAAGACAAATGTCACATATACCCCCTCATTTGAGGTCCCCAGGTTTCATATAGATAACATACAGCTATGTATGTACGGCTATCATGGAAACCAGCAGAGCTGTAGGGAAACAAAGGGGACTGATGGGAGCTGGGGGAGGGGTGGGGTCGGTAGAGCGTGTGTGGGGGTGATCACAGTACAGTATAAACTTACACAAAGATGGCCTTATGAGCCGAGCGTGGTGGCGCATGCGTTTGATCCCAGCACTCGGGAGGCAGAGGCAGGCGGGTCGTTGTGAGTTCCCGAGGAGCTCATTTTACACAAGAGCAACTGTATGCGCTTTTATTGAGACTGTCTAGTAGCTGGAAATAGGAGATAAAAAGTAATTGTCATTAAATTAAGTTTGAATTGTAGGGCATTTCAAAGACAAATCGATACACCTCTTCTGTGTCATCAAAGTAGTGTCTGCAAATTGAACAGAAACTTCCCAGTAATGGAATGTGTGTTCTGTTCTCTGCTTGCCCCGGGGCTTGCAAGAGACAAAGCAATAAACCTTCCCTTTGCTCTATCTGAGCCTCAAAAAGAAACTATTATTTGAGGGGAGAGGCATGAGTCATAATTGTAAGCTCCCATAAATGTAAATCCATGAGAAACGTTTGGCTTTAGATTGCTGAGAAGCCTAAGGCTTGCAAAAACCACATAGCTGTCTTCCTCCGTGGAGCCCATGGCATGTTAAGAATTATCCGTCTCCTTAACAGGGAGATTTCTACACCTTCCACAAGTCTCTGGCCTGTTGAAATGTAGCTGGGGAGCGGTGTTGGACCTCGAAAAGCAGAAACGGATCCCTAAGAGAGTTTTCGCTCCCACATTAAGCAATGCCCAGACAGACGGGGGTCAGGCATTCACTTGTCATGGCTCTGAGCTAACATTCTGAGGCGGTGTGCTCTCTCTTCTGTTACTGTGCCTCATATAACACAGTCCTCGAGAAACGTTGCCCGGACTTAACGCAGTTCTTCAATGGGGACTTTGAGCGTAAGACCCACGGTATGTGTGCGCTTAGTATGGTCAAGGCCCTGGTTCAATTCCAACACCTTCATAAAACAAACACACCCTTTAAGTAAGCGTGTATTTATTTATGTGTGTGTATGTACACACAGGCATATACTCGGTGTATGTTTAGACCTGTTATTGAGTGGTCTCAGCATTTAGATTTGGGTGTTAATAGTGTGAACGTCAGTCAGTCATGTCACACTGGTTCCCTCATCTGTCAGCTCTCTCTAGTGTCTCTCTTTCATCCTCTCCTACAGTGCTTCCGCCTCCAGCTCACACTGGCCATACCCAGTGCCTTCCTCTTGGATCACGCCTTTAAAAAACCAAAACCAAAACCAAAAAGGCTACTTTTTCATTGTGTTTTATGTTGAACATCTGAAGGGTCTGAACAGAGTCTGGCTCTGGGTGGATCCTGAGTGAGTATGCATTGAGGAGCTGCAGAAGCAGCGTCCTGAGACCCGGGGGCAGCACTCGCCGTCTGCTCGATCTCTTTATGTTACCCTGATCCACTTCTTTAATCTTTCTTGCTTAAAAAAAATTGTCTCCCTGCCATGTGCCCACCTCCAAGCCCCTCTTCTCTCTCTGTCTGTCTCCCCAAAGCCCCTCTTCTCTCTCTGGTCTCTGCCTCCAAGCCCCCCTCACTCCCTGGGCCCTGATATGTACCCCTCTCAGAGTTCTCAGAATTAAACTAATTGTAGCTGGCAAAGACCACGCCCCTCTCCAAGCTGCATAAGGCTGTGTTATCAGCTGTGAACAAACCAAAAGCATCTCCATATCCCACACTTGGGTTTAAAACGAACCTATTTACATAATGTAACTGAGGGGTTTGTTGTTGTTGTTGTTGTTGGGGTTTTTGTTTGTTTATTTGTTTGTTCGGTTTTCCAAGACAGGGTCTCTCTGTGTAGCCTTGGCTGCCCTGGACTCGCTTTGTAGACCAGTCTGGCCTCGAACTCACAGCGATCCACCTGCCTCTGCCTCCCGAGTGCTGGGATTAAGAGTGTGCGCCACCACACCTGGCCGGTAACTGAGTTTTTAAAAAAACCAAGAGCTCACTACACTTAGGACTTACTGAGCAACAACCCAGTCCTGTTCTTTCCTTTCCTTCAGTTTTCAGTTAGATTTGCGGAGTAATTAGTGAGTGGCCCTCAGCAGCCACATGTAGAGGCATCCAGCTAGCAGGGCCCACGCTATCTGTAGTGACTGATGGATTTGAGAACAGACTGACGTCACCTTTCATGAGAGGTCTCATTGAACACCCAGGAGTGACAGTTGGCATTCATGAAACAGTTCTGGCTAACGGTGGACACCGTCTTCAGAGAAACAGAAACGGGCCAGCCGGCTTTAGGAACGCTGCCTTTTGTCTCCTAAGTGATTATAATTTTAAATGTCCACCACCTGCAGGATGGCTCTTGTGACGTCTTCAGAGGATGGCTGTGTCACCTTCCTACATCCTTCTATCTTAAATTCTACCGTGTGTAGGAATTACAAATAAACATGGTGACGTGTGTTAGGTGGGTGTATAGAGTCAGTTGAAGTGTCTTTTTCAGTTGTTTACCCTTATTTTCTTAGACAGGCTTTCCACCAAAACTACAGCTCTCCAACTGCCTCAGCTGGCTCACTGGCAAAACTTGGGGCTTCTCCTGTCCCCCTTGCAGCTGGAGGACCCCAGTTGTGCACCGCGCTGGGGGTCTGCATGCGGGTCCTCATTCCGTGTGAAGCTCTTTACCCATGGGGTCGCTCCCCAGTCGGAGAATTTTTAAAGTGACTCTTGATTTCTCCCTTTTGCCCCCATCAGTGGACCTGTAGTTAATGTTCTCAAAAACTGGGAGAAACCTTTGTCCCTTGTTGGGTTTTATTCTTTTTTTTTTTTTTTTCTTTCATAAGTAAGTATATTAGTTCTTTTGGGGTTGCCATAACAAAGCACCCCAGCAAGTTAATTTTCTCTGTTGTCTGGATACCTCAGGTTTGATTCTTGTACGGCCTCTCATTTTAGCTTACAAATGGCGACATCCTTTCAGAGTTCATTCCGTGACCTTCTGCTTGGCAAATAAAGTCTGTGACTGCGTTTCTTCAAAAACAGTGTCATGAGAGTTACAAGGCCTTGAAGGCTGAACAGCAGAACCCTTTGAATGATAGGCTGTGTGTGTGTGTGTGTGTGTGTGTTCGTGTGTGCATGTGTGCGCGCGAGCGCATGTGTGCATGTGTGTGTGTTCATGTGTGCGTGTGTGCACATGTGTGTGCATGCGTGTGTGTTCGTGTGTGTGCACACGTGTATGTGCATGCGTGTGTGCACATGTGTGTGCATGCGTGTGTGTTCGTGTGTGCGTGTGTACGTGTGTGCGTGTGTGCGTGTGTGTGTGTGTGTGTGTGTGTGTGTGTGTGTGTATGTGTGTGTGTGCGCACCCGTGTGCCCAGCCACCTTGGACGTCACATCTACCCGCCACGGTCCCCTTGTTATTCCTGTATAGATGGTGTCACTTGAGGGCTCCCAGAGTTCCTGGGGAAAATGGTGCCAAAAATAGAAAAACTCATGAGACAAATATAGCAGATTATTTTTCAAAAGAAAAATTATCATCTAGATGGTTCAGTTTCAGCTCCTAATAGACGAATGAAATAAACATTAACAGGGCGCGTGAGCATCTGTAAGATAATGGCGGAGGATGAGAAGCTACAGAGCAGCAATCACCGCACACAACCCTGATTGCTGCTTTGATCGTTTAATAGAATTACTTGATTAAAAAAAAAAAAAAAAAAAGAAAAGACTCCCACGGGTAGATACAGTAATTTTGAGAAAGCAAAATTTTTGAAATCTTACGTGCTAAATTAACTAAATTGCATGAAGCTTGGGTAAGTGTGTGATAAGTTGTCCAAGATGTATGATTACTGAAAACAGGCCAAAATGAGGGGGAATCACAGGCAATATGCGATATGTATACTTCCCTTAGTAACCTGGAAGAATTAGGGAGGCAGTGTATTAGTGAAATCCGCAGACAATGGGGAATGGAGAGCTCTTTGTTTTTATGCATGTTAGTGGTAATGGAGCCAGGGGATCCGGCGCGCAAGTGCCTATAATAGAAAAATGAAAAAGGGTATCTTATGCAAACAGATTGATATTGTCTTGGGGAGAAGTCCTGATGCCAAGATCAATGAGGGAAGCAGCTGATCAGGAGATGTTTCTAGAAATAGGGATCCGATGGCCGTTGGTTACTTTGAATACATACAAACAGTGAGGGCCATTAGCTTGAAGTCCACCAGTCTTAATAACAGAAACAAAACAAAACAAAACAAAAACAAAAGAAACCCAAGCAGTTGTTTTGGAAAATTGTACATGTTGTCTGACCAGTTTCGTCCAATTATCAGCCATAATTACATGGCATTATGATTGAGCAAACCAAGAATTTCCTCAGCTATGGACCTTCCTGTAGCTGGTCTTTGGTACTTTGTGGCTTCTTCTTCTTCTTCTTCTTCTTCTTCTTCTTCTTCTTCTTCTTCT
>OU015753.1:1528219-1550448 GCA_907169655.1 Acomys percivali | reverse complement strand
TGTGTGTTGTGTGTGTGTGTATGTATGTGTCTGTTGTGTGTGTATGTATGTGTCTGTTGTGTGTGTGTATGTGTGTGTGTGTTGTGTGTGTGTGTGTGTGCGCGCGTACGTGTACACACGTTTGTGTGGTCAGAGAACAACCCGAGGGAGCTGGTTCTTCCATCCACCAGGTGGGTCCCGATTGAGCTCAGGTTGTTGGGCTAGGCAGCAAACACCATTATCCACTCACTGTGGCTTTTGCACATGAATTCTGGAGCTTGGGCTCAGATGGTTTTGCGAGTAATAACTTCCCAGCCCTCAGAGATGTTTTCTCAGTTTAAAAATCCGCTGACCCTAGCAATCACACTGGTGCCCCATTTGGCCTGCTGGAGATACAACACAACACAACAAAGCAAAACGGATGCCACCAAGCACAAAAGCAAAGTCAGACACGCTGCTTCAGTTAATTTACTATCTACATAGTATCCTAGAAGATTCTGCTGTGGTGAAAGCGGGAGGGAGGGAGGAATAGGAGGATACAAGTGATAGCATAACAATTGAGTTGTAATCTGAATAAATTAATAAAATTATATAAAAAGAGATGCTACTGTGGGACTTTTATATAATGGTTTCTGTTATAAAAGCAAAAATAACATGTGATTTTGTACATATTACGGAGTGACAATAGCTCACGACGTATGCAAACCCTGATGGTTTGGTTATAATGAGCCAGTAAAGCTGTTGCTACATCAGTGTCCTCACGTTCCTGGTTTTATGGCCCGTGTTCTGTGACATGTGCTTTCCTTACACCTAGCCTTTACACTCGTGAGCATCCATTTGCCAGGGAAGACCGAGTCAGCTTCGGGCGTTGCTCACAGCTGTGTGTTTAGCTGTAAAGTCAACTCCGCTCCGAGGACGCAGAAGGATTGTCCTTTTGTCAGGTGCATTTGGTAGCCTGTCTAGAAATGTCTCTAGGGGACCTGCATACTGGCTTCACATCCCTTTCAGAGACACATGTGTGATGTACATATTTGGAGATTAGAAAATGGCTCGAAACTTGGTAAAGTAGACGTCATCATGCTCTGCCCAGTGGTAGGGCCTGGCGCCGTTCCTCACCGCTATCACAGGAATGCGTGACGGCTGCCAAACCCTGCGAGTCAAGGGGGAACTATGCCGTGTACTGTCACTACAGACACCACAGGGTCAGGAGAAGAGACCGATGATGTCAGGTTATTCCTCGTTGGCTCATCAGGCTCCGTTTAGTCACCGACAGATCAGGACATTTTCCTTCTGTTCTTGAATTTAACCAAGCGGGGCAGATTAGGGAAAGCAGTGTTATCGCTCTAATTCATGTTCTGCATTTCTTGTTTGGATCCCCTTGACCCCCAGTTAAGAAGCTTGATCCCCCTGCGCCACCCATGGCCGTGCGAGCAACCTCAATTAAACTGAGGGGGTGTCATACATAAGAAGATATGAAAGGAGAGAGAGAGACTTTGGGGAGACGTTTGCGTAGAGGGGGGGAAGACAAGAAGAGGGTAATGAGGATGTGGCCGTCAGTCAAAATGCACTATATATGTGACATCATCGAATAACAAATAAAAATATGGTTTCAAAAAACCGAAGAGCTACAGGCAATTAATGGTTCCTGAGAGAGGGAGGACTCGGTCTTCTCTAGAGATGTGCCCCACCCCTGGTCGTTATCCAACCCCAAGTGGTCAGCGTTCATAAATAAGCAACATGAATTTATATATACAATACATTTATATATACAATACATTTATATATACAAAACCACCTCTTGAAAGGTCGGGTTGCCCCGAGGCTTAGGGCATTGAGAATACTGGCTTCTCTGCTCATATGCACTTGATTCTTTTTACACCATGCATCTGACTTAACCAGATGGTCTTTGGAAGTGACCAGACGAACTGTCTTGATAGAATTAAACCTACTCTCTGAGTTGGGTATAATTGCACAATAAATTATCCTAGGCGTGCACAGTGATTAATACCCTCTGTGTTCCGACTGTTAAAGCTGCCCTGTGTCCATTAAAGGAGGTGAGCGTGCCTGAGCTTCGCTGTCACAGGTTTGTGATCCAGGTAGGTTACTGGCCTCTCATGGGCCTCAGTTTACTCATCTCTGAGTTCCAGTGAATTTTAAAAAAAAAGTGTCATCTTCAAAATAAATACAAGATAAATATGTTTAACAAGATGACTTGTTAAACATAAACTGAGATAAAATGTTTACACATTTGCATAAAACATAAAAAATTTAACTGTTTGCTCTGGATACTTGCAGGTATTCAGACACTCGTGTGAAAGGGACTCGGATGTCTGATGTCTGTGGTTTTACATAACCACTGAATCTCAGATAACCCTGCTGTGAAGGACCCTGCTTTTCCAATGGGACAGAAGCTGCAGGGACTTCACCCACAGTAGCTGGAGACCCAGACCCAAGGCTCTGAGCCTTCCCTGAGGAAATGGGGCTAGAACCCAGAACCCACTTTGCTTTTTCATAGTAAATCCTGAAAATGGAATGAAGTGACTCTCATAGCCAAACACTGCAGCGAGATGCAGCGAGATGGTTTGCAGCTGTGAGTGGTGGGGGAGCAGGGGAGGGATCTTGACTTCATTAATGGTGGATTGTGTTTAAAGATTAGTAGGGTTTGTTTGTATAGGAATTAAAAGGGCACATATTGGGACACACACACACACACACACACACACACACACACACACGCATGTTGAGAACCACTGCTCCAGTGTTTATTTTCCCCCTTATGAGAAATTTCTCATCCCTTTCAACATCAGTATGTTGTTAGTTTTGAAGCTGTGAACTTTATGTATGGAGAAGAGATTATGTCCAAGATACAGAGTTCTGCGTTTTCACACAATCAATGTTTCCTGATGAATGCCTTTCCTTATCAAATGCAAATGGGATGTGAGGTCTTTGTTAACCTTTAAGCATTTTATGACTTCATCAACTCTTTCAAAGGCACACACTTTAAACTCCAGTTTTCAAGATGGTTAAAAAAAAAACATTATTTTTTGCCTATATTAAAAATAGCATTATCTTTGTAATCAGAGCAAGCTGAAGGATGACCCTCAAAATCAGGTTGAGTGTTGAAAAGGGTGGGTGAATGCCGAGCCACGATTGTGTACCTGTGTGACTGGTGTGCATGATGAGGAATGACAGTAAGTTAGTTAAAATAACTTGTTCCAATAGTTAGGAAGCTAATATCTTATGACGCTTTCATGCTTTCCTTGTGATTTATTTGGCTTAAGATAAGGTTTTAATGTTGATACACCTAAAAAATAAAATCCTATAAAGTTTCTACCTTGAAAATTGGACATTAAGTACTCTGTAGGATATCTGTGTGCACTCAGCATCACTGGGGCAGAGATGGGGAGGAGGCCTGCATCTCACCCTGCGTCACCGTGCGTCAGCCTGCGTCACCCTGCGGAGTTGCGTAAACAGCGCTAAACGTGCCTCCACGCAAAGATGCCCGATGCCGTAACTGTTATAACTGTGCTTTGTGAGCTTCAGTTGCTGTAGCGGATGATAACTCAGAAAGGAAAAAGTGTATTTTGGTTCATTTCCCGGTTCCTGACTGACAGGCTTCTTTAGTTTGTGCCTGTGGTGAGACGGCATGCGCGTCATGACGAGCTGTTCACCTCGTAGCTCGGATGTGAGAGAGACTCGCACCCGTAGCCGTAGCCATCTCGCCGAGACCACTGTACGCATACCTGTGGGAGGTTCTCTGCCTCCCAGTAGCTCCTCACTGCGGTTCTTACAGGATCCCCTCAGACGGAAAGTCCAGAACAGTCTGCACCTGGCTTTGATGAGTGCAGTTTTGTGTAAGGATTAATGGAAATTTGAACCGATGGAAAGGACACTTCACTGTGGCTTTAATAGATAGGACTCTCAGCCTTTCTCCTAGTGGCTACAGTAAGTTCGGTGAGGAACCGTTTAATTCCTGGAGGACAGAAAGGTCTGGGAGCTATAATACAGCATTGCGGCGAGCCGGTGATTCCGCACCCTTCACCCTCACGACAGTGGGAGTAGGATCAGTTTGCATCAGGTATTTCCCGTAGGCAAAGCCGCGCATCCCGCCCTTCCTGCCTTCTCTCTGGGTTGGAACTCAGCTCTTAGATACTTATTTTGAGTGCCAGTGACACCTGTTTTTCCTGCCAGGAAGACTTTGCTCTGACGCTGTTGCTGCAGGCCCAGTGTGGTGCCAGAGTATGTGTGCGCCTGGGCTCGTTCCCAGCACACAGAAACACATGAGGACGAAACCAGACTTTAACCACAAGGGGCGCTTAGATCACGTCCTCACCAAGTACACGTCCTCACCAAGTACACGTCCTGGGGAAGGATGGAGATGTGAAATGTGGTTCTATTAGTCTTTTATGAGCGAGCTGTGCCTAGTGCCAAGTGCTGCGGCTGTGACCGGTCGGTGTGAGGTTCTAGCCCTGACTTCCGCTGGCCGTCCTGTGAGCGCACCTTCAGAGTCTGTCTGAAGTCACTGCATCTAAAGGAGGAGACGTGTGTAGCTTAGTGCGCCGTTTCTGCTGGCTGTCCTTTCTATCACCCATGTTAGCGGGGCCAGTCTGGTTCTTGCAAAAATGTTTGTCTCTATGGGGTTTTAAAAATGAAAGTCTTCGTCTATGGACGACAGCTTCCAAGCATAGGGATTGTTGTTAATACCATAATTGTTCAGCTAAATTCAATTCTGAAAATGCATAGTTGGGAGAACTGGAAATGCCTTCAGTGACACCATCCTGGCTGGGCGCCAGTCTTTTCTTCATTGTTATGTCCTTGTGTTGGACAAATTAAATTACTCACAAAACCATTGAACACACTGGGTGCTAACTCAACGTATCCAAACATACTTGGCCATGAGAAATATCTGTGGCATTGTCAAGTCTTTCTACGTGAGTACATTTTGAATCGTAACCAGTTGAGGTTTGAGATGTATTGCTGACGTGCACACGTGTGCCTTTAGAAACTGAATTTTCATAGACTACTCCTACTCTGGGCTCTTAATTCCTTCTCTAGTAGTCAGAGGTAACCTACGATGTTCTTATAGCCAAGTCTTAAAATTCAGTTCCTTTTTCCTGGGGGTGGCCAACATTTAACCAGCGCTTGGACAGCTCTGAAGCAGTAGGAACAGGAAGCCAGGTGCTCATTACTGCTGGTAGTGAAGGCGTGTGCTCAGTGGCAGGCTTTGCTAAGCCGTCACAGTTCTGTGCTTGAGGAATAAAACAGCTGACACACGTTAAACGCCTGTCCTATGTAACAGGAGCCATCTCATCTCAGCTCCTGGCAACACCTTTGGATTTGTGGTACTAGGATTAATCTCAGGGCCTCACATGTGCCAGGTACACACGGTTACCATTTGGGATTCCTCGGAGGCAGCATCATCTGGGACGGCATCTTCCTTGTTTGGTCTGTGGCTGTAGGAAGAGCCTCTGAGGTCTGTCATTCATTGTTGAGGACGCTCCTCATGGGCTGAATGAGAGCACACTCTTGTCCTTTTCCACAGAGAACCCTTCTCCTTGCCTGGTGAGCCTGTGTTCTCTTGGAGAGGACTAGCTTTGCTAAACTCTGGAGTCACGGTCTACAGACGAAGTGGGGTGGCACTGACAGGCATGTATTCACATGTGAACTCTCGCTTTGCTAGGGTGTTAAAATACTGGAACCTTAGTGTTCTAGTGAGTCCGCCTCCGCCAACTGTGACTTGTGTGTCTTGGGTAGAATTCTTGTCTTGGTGTTTAGTTTTCTTGGAAATGATCTTGTGAATGGCCCAGGGGCTTGCTGTTTAAAAATAAATTGGGCTCTTAATAGTAATTTACAT
Organism: Acomys percivali; assembly: GCA_907169655.1. Lineage (NCBI taxonomy): Eukaryota > Metazoa > Chordata > Mammalia > Rodentia > Muridae > Acomys > Acomys percivali. Next base: position 1,544,615 of record OU015753.1, on the reverse strand, counting down.
CTGGCTACTTCCCTGGTGCTTATTTGTAATTTCTGCTGGAAAATGCACAGCAATGTATTTAATGACTTTAAGAGGCCAGGACAGTCCACAGAGTGCTCAGGGTTTAGAAAATCACAACTTCGCATCAATGAACCGACAAAGCCTTTTAAATCCTGGATCGATGAAAAATACTACTTTGCCAATAAGATCGATTCCGTCAAAATGGGCTCCTGTAAGATGCGAGCACAATTAATTAAAACACAGAGCACAGCAGCCGCTTGGGCTGAAGAGACACAGAAACACGTAAGGACCTGGGAGGTGTGGGGTGCTTCAGCAGAGGGTTCAGAAACGGTTAAAAGGAGGTTGATTTGAGGTAAAATGGCTTTCAACAGTGAGTGAATCTACCCTAGGCTGAAAAGACAAGAGGTTGTGCAGCTTGTGGGGGAGGGGGGCAGCAGCCCGACTCAGCAGGGGGCCCCCAGGATGGCGCGCGCGTGCACACACACAACAGCAAAGCAAGAAGAAGCGCATGCCACGTATTTATTTACAGGGTCAGTAATTGCTTCAGTGTAGGTAGGACTGTCTGTCTGGGTTGGAGGAAAGGAAGTTGGGAGTGGAACCCCAAGAGCTTTTGTCTTGTAAATACTCCACCATCTTGCGCCCTACCTTAGCAGAGCCGCCAGGCTGTGGAAGGGTTGTGTATGACTCAGCACTTGATGGCTGTTAATCAGAATGATGAGCATTTTCAGCGCTTACTCTAAGAGGCAGAGCAAATGTAATTATTTACTCTGGAGCTCTTGCCTGCAATTCCGTGAGGCAAATACAAGCGGGACAAAAATTCTGGTCACTCAGATTGGTTTTGGAGTAAGACAAGTCACAAATTAGCCCCTGCAAAACGATGCAAGGGTTCTCTGTGGTATAGCAAGACGTGAGGTGTTGTTGTTTTATTTCGGAACAATGTACCTTCTACCTGCAAGAGGTCCAGAGGGAGGAGCGTCTTTGTGTCCACGCCATACATGCCCAGAAACGACTGAAAAGTAGCCTTGAGTGCCGTAATGACAGTTAATTACAGTGCTGCTGCTGCTGCTGCGTCACAACCTTTGTGCATTCCGCTTATCCTACGTGGTGCTTGTTTTCCAGGTAGAAATAACATCCTAAACGCTCTGCTGTTCTCAGAGCCTGCGGAGACAAATAAAGCCCAGCTCTTGTTGGTTTAGCAGGTTTAAATCTAGTTCCGTCCTCAGAAATTGGAGATACACATATATCCTTCGGGTATACCTTCGGAACATACTAAGGGTAGCAGTGGCCGCTTTGGTCGGGGTGTTCCAAGGGAGACAGATCATAAGGCCTTGAAATGATGGGCAGAAAAATCTACCACCCCCTGGGCACTTGAGGAGGAAATTCCACCTGGCTTGGAGAGGTCGGGAGGGTAGTAAACCCCTGCGCCCAGAAAGGTTTAGGGTGAGAATGAACTAGTTTGCGAACAATGATGCTTAGGACGTTGAACCTGAAGGTAAGGCCATGACTCAGGGTACAGCCAGGGTTGGTGTGGGAGCTGGCTACTGCGTAGGGGTCAAGATAAAAAAGCAAACACTGGTTAAAAAGCCCAAGGGCTCCAGGTTTGTCCATCGAGGTTTGCTTGAAGGGACTGAAGAAACAGCAGCGTTGCCTGTATTAAGTCCTCATTGATTTCAGGTATTAGAAGTATCCGACCCGTCATTATATTGCATGTCATGAAAGCTCTGTGCAAAAGTTAAAAAAACGGTGACACTGCGGTGGAGCAGCCAGGGCTCCTCCTAGTTCCGGACAGCACAGGAAGCTGATGGGCACCAGCCCCGCAAGGCAGTGGGAACTCCGCACATCTGTGTCCGCTGGCGCTCCTGACTCGCCTTTGCCTAGGGGTCCTTTCTCTGCCCCTCCCTTTTTTTTTTTGTCCGTTCCACACTCCTGGCTTTTCCTTATAAGGGCTCTGTCCACCCAGAGACAAGCCTGCCTTTCTCCCCAAAGCTCTGTGGGAGGTAACCCGTTGGCCTGTCTCAGATCAGGCACCTCACCTGGCTCTCTTCAGCGGTGCCCAGAGGGGTTTGTGAAAAGATGGTCATGGGCGGAGGCACTGGCAGCGCCTCGGGCAGACCCGCTCCGCTCCGCAGGGCGTGTGGTAAGTGTAGAGAGTGTTGGTGTTAGACATCTCCAGAGGATGGCAGGCAGCGGTGCCGTGGAACGAGATGGCCTTTAGGGTTTGAAACAATAAACAGTAAAAAAAAAAAAAAAAAAAAGTCAAGGGCATATGGAACCGTGCTGATCATAACGTGAGATGCGTTCATGCACACGAGTGTGCCTCCTTAGAACTTTCCGTACCTGCTAATACGTGAAGACCAGAAATGTTCACAGTTCTGTGATCTTTTGTGCTACTTATTTCACTGATTTGGTTTTTCTTTTGCAATTGTTTCCCCATGTGTGCAGTATTAAAGGTTTGTCTTCTAACTGAAATCCGAGATACGGTAGGAAAAACTTCCTGCCATTTTTAGTAGATTTTGCGGCCTCATCGGTCTGTTCGAACGAAGGGGTCAGATCATGAATCTGAAGCTTCGGTCTAACCCGCTGTTTGTACAAAATGCTGCAGTGTCTGGCACCTTCGACTGCTTGTCCTGCTGCCTCCCAGCCGGCACCTGCACCAAACTGCATTTGCCCTGGTGGACAGGCCTGCAGGTCGCACCATTTGCAGCAGAGTCACACTTGGCGTTGCATGTCGTGTGGGTTTGCACACATTAAAACGACACCATTTAAAAAAAAACAAAACGGAAAACTATAGTTTCACTGCCTCCAAATCCTGTCCACCACCATCTCACCCTCCCTGAGTTACTGTTAAATCAAAAAGAATATTTTTGGGAGTGCATGTGTGTAGAGGGGAGGATGGGCTGTGGGAGCCAGGCGTGGCGGCACGCGCGTGCACTCTCTGGGCACCTCCAGGGCTCTTGACTTAACCATTTGAGAAACTAAACGTGTCTCCAGATCCTGAAACGCTGGCATCATTTAAATGTTGGACCACTTTCTAGACCTTTCCTCATGAATGAAAGAATCTTGGCTTTTTTTTTTCCCTGATGTGAGAAATTGTTGTGGTTTCAATAAAGTGTAAGTATTTCTTCTATTAGGATTTTTTTTTTTTTCTTTAATCTAGTTACAAAGCCCAACAACTTCAACACTGCGTCCCAATAATAGGAGATTCTGACTAGGGGTGAATGGCTATTGTTCAGCTTAATGGTAACTTCTTACATTGTTTATTTCAGTTTATCCTGTTTTCTGTGGCAATCAGGAATATTTTCTTTAGAAATTCTACCCTTTACGTTATGGCAATTTTCTGTTCCCTTTACTTAAGAATAAAGCTTGCTTTTAAACCTAGTGTTGGACACCAGCTTTTCCTAAGTGGCCACTAAAAGTTAATACAAAGAATTCTGGAACTTTCCCTGTTGCTACGGAAACTGCTTGTCAATACTTCATTACTGACATGGCATGTAAGTTAATGATGCCCCAAGTTTTAACCCTTCTACGTTCAGTTAGAGAATGTATTAGCTTTGGAGGCAGTAAACAATAATTGACAGTGGCTAAATTTTAAGCAAGAGCTGCGTGTTGTGTTGTGTGTCAGGGTGGATATACAGTTTTTCTGTTAAGCTGTGAAAGTGTGGTATCTTGAGAATCAGCTACCTTCCAGCATTTAACCTAAAGTCTCTTCCTGATTTTAATGTGTAATATTTCCTCCTTTTAATTGCAAACATGTTTTTCAAATATTTACACACAATTTTTAAGGTGCTAATTGGCACTAGAATGGCTGATGGGTAGTAAACTGACATAAACTTAAAAGTACATCCACAATAAATTTTTGCATCCTTTTCTGGAATTGCTGGCATTTGTGTGTTAAGTGCACAGTAGCCTAACAGTAAAATACATAGAACAGCAGTTGGTAACATTCGGACGTACCTCATCAGAGCTCCATGTGTGAGTCGTCAGCCCGCCTCAGCAGAGTTTGGCAAAGCTGCTTTGGTTAGGATGAAGGTCTGAGACTTTGTTCAGATTTACCTGCTTTGGTTGCTTTGGGCCAGTGAAGCCCCTGTGCAAACAGCTGATCTCACGGTTGCCCGCAGTGCCGATGCTTGTGTCTCTCTAACCTTTCTCATGTTGTAACGTGCTGTGCTGTTCTTAGCATCAGATCTGTACATGCCAGTAACCTGAGCTTGCTGCCCATCTTCTACACACTGCTCATTCTCCTGCAAACGTGTCTGGCTCCCTGAGGAGTCGCCGTTGATCCACCAACATTTTTACGTCACACCCTTGTGTGGCTGTGCATCCAGCATACTGCTGCTGGGAGACCTTTCAAGGCCTGTGGTATCTTTCTTTGTCTCTCCTTGCTCTGTTCTTTTCTTTGGTCAAAGTGTATGGACTTTGAAGGTGACAATAAGACTTAATTGGCCCTAATTCTCCTAACAGACTTTTTAAACTGTCCATAATGTGTTGTCTTTTGTTAGGTCATGGTTCCTTCTGCCCGTGGGGTCTGGCTCAGCATGGCAGTCTTTGAGGAAAAGATAGTGTGGGTTGGTTCCTTACATGTGGCCTCACCCACTATCCATCCTGTGCCTCCCTATGTCTGACTGCAAAGTTGCCTAGAAAAGGATTTGAGGAAAAGGAAGGCTTTAATTAGAGACGAGGGAAGTAAGGAGACAGGAGGTAGTTTGTGAATCCAGAAGACCAACCCACCAACTAAGGAGAGGGAGACCGGCTTCCGTGGAGAGGTTCCCACCTGGGTTCCCCCTCCAGTCTGCTTATGCGTGAATATTTAACCCTGACCTATCAGTTGTATGTATGTCATGCATGCAACTGTGGCCACTCTCTACAGGGCTCACCCCGCTTACCTGTGCCTGCGAAGTGGCCATTTCTTTCTGATTCTCTGAGGCCCACCCGGTGTCCTTCAGTCACTGGGTGGGGTGGGGGCAGGATTTCTTTGATTTGTACCTGCTGCTGTTCATTCTGAATTCTCAGGTGTAGTGGTTCACAGTAGTGGAGTTGGTTATGGAAGAAGCTTCTAGCTTCCTCCTGGCCCCTCTTCTGTGATGGTTTGCTTTAAACCGTGTGCCAAGTGCAGCCTGGCCAATCTCCCTTGGCCTGCCTCAAGCCTTTGGGGGAGGGGAAAATCAGTCAAAAGGAAAGGTGTGGTCACTAACTCCTAGACTCTTGGATAGAGACGCAACCTGTTCAGCCTTCTATCCGTGGTCACTGATGACAGTGATTCTCAACCTGTGCACCCTTGGGGTGCTTTGAACAACCCTTTCGGGGGGTCTCCCAAGACCATCAGAAAACAGACATTTACATCACGGCACATAGCAGTAGCAGCATTATAGTTATGAAGTTGCCATGAGATAGCTTTATGGTTGGGGGAGGGGGTCCCCACAACTGAGGTGTATTAAAGGGTCCCAGCGCTAGGAAGACTGGGAAGCACTGGTGTAAGAAAATGTGCATGATGCGGCGGGGGCGGCGGCGGCGGCGGCGGCGGGGGCGGCGGCACACGCCTTTAATCCCAGCACTCGGGAGGCAGACACAGGGGGATGTCTGTGAGTTCAAGGCCAACCTAGTCTACAGAGTGAGCCCAGGACAGCCAAGGATACACAGAGAAACCCTGTCTTGAAAAAACAAAAAGCAAAACAACAACAACAAAAAAAACGCCCAAAAAAAACAAAAAATGAAAATGTGCATGTGAGGACAGTTCTGTGAGTGAACATGCCTGTAATGGCACATTGATGGTTTGTCTGCTAGCCTTAGCTGGTTAAAGATCATGGCCTTCGTCAGGGAGCAGGGTTGCCCTACCTATCCTCCCCAGCATCTTGGGACACAGCTGACATTGATGTACTTGGAAACAGGTTAAAAAGAGAAAAACAACGGCTGATTTCATGCCAGCTGTGTGGAAATGTGATCGTGGAAAAGAGAGGGTGGACTGGGGCAGCAGCAGTAGGCAATCACAAGTTAGGCAGCAGCTGTAGCGTTCGCAAGTTGTGTGGGGGATCCTCCTCTTCCCAGGTCGTGAAGGAAAACCTCTGTGGGGCGGGGCCTCTGTGGGGCGGGGCCTCTGTGGGGCGGGGCCTCTGTGGGGCGGGGCCTCAAGGCCTCCTGCAGACCATGTGGGCCAGTTGTTTCATGTCCAGCTTTCACACAGCAAAGTGGAAGGGAAGGTTCCAGGCCTGTTTCTAGAGCCGCAGGTGGCTCCGGGGTAAGGGGTTGCAGTATCTTTGCCCACCTTGTAGAAGAGGGTGTCCAGTTTGTGTGACTCCGCTGGGGAGATAGTGGAGTGGGGCTTAGGGGAGGCCTGCAGCGCTGTAGCTGAAAGACCCCCAGGTCAAAGCATGCAGCCTGCCAAAAGGCACTGAGGTCGTCATTTTCTGACCTCCCCAAATTTCCCTGTGTGTGTGTGTGTGTGTGTATTGTTGATACTAGTGGCTCTGTCCCTCATGCCTTTCCCAGAAGTGCCAAGCTAGTCAGTCATGGACTGAACGCACAGACGACATTTCCCGCCTTCCTGGACATGTATTTGTGCAAAGCTTTGTGACTTTGAAATTTCACATCGGAGTCTTCACACACGGGCCATGTATTGTATCATTTTTACAGAGTTTTCATCTACGATTCCATTTGATCCAGGTCACTGTCTTCTCCTTGCATTTTGTAGTAGACAATCAGTTTTAACACATTTGTTGTAGCTGGAGCTTGGGAGACCTGGGCAAACATGCGACAGTTTCCTTTGTATTTATGGCGTTAAATTGGTGCGCATGGGTGGGGCTCTGTTGTAGAGTGCCTTGTCCCCGATGCTGTAGGTGGCGGCCGTACAGACATGCTTTCCTAAGGAATAATGAGTAAGTGAAGAATGAGTAGATCATTTAAATAATGAAAAACATTCTGCTTTTGAAGCGAAACCTTTAATATCATACTCCTGCTGTTTTATTTTTAAGCTAATAGTTAAAAGAGCATAACAAAGTAAGTTTTTCTTCCCTCTCCCCGAGTTGGAAGAAAAACCCTAATTATCTCCAAATATGGAGTGACTGTTAAAATCACACAGGACCCGAGGGGAGGCATTAGTTTTCTTTTTTCTTTTTCTACTTTTTAAAAAAAACTATGTATCCCTGGCTGGCATCTAGCTTACAGGGTAGAGCAGGCTGGCCTGGAGCTCGAAGAGCCTGTGGCCCTGAGCGCTGAGATTAGAGGGATGTGCCACCATGTTGGCTGACTGTTGCTTCTCTTGAGCGTCTGTGAACATGGCTCCCTTGAGGTTTATGATGTGCTGTAAGCCCCCCAATCCCTCCCACACCCCCAGCCCCCCACAACCCCCTGCCCCCCACACCTCCATGCACCCCAGCCCCCCATGCACCCCCAGCCCCCCTCACCTCCCCAGTCCCCCAGCTCCCTTCACGCACCTCCACGCACCCCCATGCATCCCCAGCCCCAGCACCTCCCCACCTCCCTGTCCCCCAGCTCCCCTCACGCACCCCCAGCCCCCCCGCACCTCCCCAGTCCCCCCAGCCCCTCCACGCACCCCCACGCAAAAGCAAAGCTCGAGTTTTTCCATAGAGTTTGGTTCAAGTACGTTGAAGGTAGGATGTATCTCCCAGTGATGGGGTTTACAGCAGCATCACAGCGCACAGCCGTGCTCACAAGGCACACGGGAGACCCAGCTGTCTTGAAAGGGTCAGCGGAGGGACCGTGACTGGCTAAAGTGAGGCCCGAGAGACACTGCACCTAGAGCACTGGCCTCCAAAGACCGGCCACTTGTGAGAGCAGTCACTGGGTTTGGGGTGCGATGAAGGCCACATCAAAGAAGGTCTTTTCGTTCAAAGTGTTTGCCAAAGTCAGGCCGTTTTCACAGTGCTTGGTCTTAGAATCGGTAAGACCGGTACTTCCTGTGGAAGACTGGGGTTTGGGGGACACCATGTCTGTCGTTTTTATTAATGGAGATTTGTGTAGGGAATGTAGGACAAAGAAAGATAAATACCACCTGTGACATCTAGAAAACCAAGTCTAGATGCTTGGTAGATGCTACTGGCTAGAAACAAGTTGGTTTTTTTGTGTGTGTGTTTTTGTTTTTTGTTTGTTTGTTTGTTTTTTTAATGTAGTTGAGCTCACGCATACAAACTAAAGAATGAAATAGAATCTCGTGCTTGTTCGGGATAAATTGAGGTGCCTGAGGAGGCTAGCCCCATTGAGCAGCTTACCTGTCTCCATCCAATTATAGGAAGTCATGGAGACATATCATGTGAAGTCTTGATAATACAGGCCGAGGTCTCAGCACCTGCTAGACTCAGTGTTCAAATGTTGTGCTTACTTAGAGCCTTAGACCTCATCATCGCGCCAAGCCTGGCTCTCCAGGCTGAAGGACGCACTTCTTCCGTGGTCACAGAGCAGCAGTGGAGAGGTTGGAGACTCCTCTTCAACAGGGAGCGTCAGGCCATGCCGCCTGAAGGATGGGACAGTGCCCAGCAAGGCTCCGTCCCTTGGGGCTTCTCCCAGGTGTTTGTTGCCCCCCCCCCCGCTGTGCTTATTGTTTCTGTGTAATGATCAGGACTCAGTGATCTTCTTACCCGAGCTTAAAAGCGCGAGGCTCCAGGTAACACATTCCTGGATGGGATCTTAGCGGTGACACCTCTCTGTTTCTGTTTCGTTGTGCTGTGATGATTTCCAGCCGTGGTTATTTACTACGTTCGGTACAGGTAATATCCGTAATCTTCCCAAAGGGAGGCATGATGTGGCACGAACCCAGCTCATGACTTACATTACATTTAAAATGTATGGTTAAAAAAAAAAAAAAGTTGAGTCCTGAAACTCCTGCTGTTCTGTTTTTAAATGTAGAGTGAAAAAATAAAAGTTCAGGCAGAGCATGTAACCTGTTGTACGATTTCCTGTCGGTTCCTGTTAATTGCTGATATCCCTTTGTCTGACCTGTTAATAGGGGTGGATGGTTGACGAGAACACCCTTAAGTTTTGATGAGCCATCTAGTCAGGCTTCTTACTCTACACACAAGTTTCATGAGCCACGCAGACCAGGAGCATTTTTGTTTGTTTGTTTTTGTTTTTTTGTTTTTCTGGTTTTTTTTTTTTTTTTTTGAGGCAGGGTTTCTCTGTGTAGCCTTGGCTGTCCTGGACTCACTTTGTAGAGCAGGCTGGCCTCGAACTCACAGGGATCCACCAGGCTCTGCCTTCCGAGTGCTGGTCATTTTTGTGTTCTAATCAAATAGTGTATAACTAATTTTTATGAGATAGTGTGGTAGAGCCAGTAAGCCAAACATCAAAGAACACTTCTTGCTTCTGTGTGTTTTTAAAGCCGGACCATGGGCTGGTAACTCCCGGCTGTTTCAGCCACTCTCAACTGTGTTCCAAGAGCATCAACCATGCTTTATCCGGCTGTCAAGGGTCTAGGGCGGTCTTAAATTCTAATGTGTTTGGTCATTGTGTTGAGCCTGAAGAATACGTTAACTATCAAAGGCAACGGTGAAGATGAGGATAGCCAGCTCAGTTAATCCCATTGAAAATAAAAGCTGCTCAATTCCCAGAGGGGTCTGAAGTGTGCTGAGAGGGGTGTGGGTTCTTGCTGTGAGCTACACAGCTCTGATGTCTTTGCATTAAAGTATATTTAGAATATGTCACACTTGAATTTTAATATGAAATATTAATTTCAGACATCAAAATGTTTCATTACTGTATTGCTATCATCTGTTATGCTGATATTTTGCTAGGTTTTTAAGGAACATATATTTATTATATTTATTCTTGATTTCACATGACTATAAATATGCTTTCATATTAAAAGCACATTTATAATATAGGGAACCAAGAAGGAAAGAACTGCAAGTATAAAACACCCCTAGTGCAATTCTGTAATATTGATACCTCATAAGTATGTTACTATTTGGTAAATTTTTGCCCGCCCCCCCCATGGGTATGGAGATGTATGTATGTATGATTGTATACTTTTAGTAACACGATATACTTTAAGTAATATGGATATAGCATGGCTTCATTAGTCTCATTGTATGTGTACATACATACATGCACACATACACACATACACACAGTGAGTGGCATCCAGACAGGGTCTCATAAAGCCCAGGTGCGACTCAGAAGTCAAGAATTACCTTTAACTCTGACCTCCTGTGGTTATTTATGCCACCACACAGTCTCCTTGTGTGTATTTGAGGACGTTGAGGTTTGTTTGTTTGTTTATTTATTTTAAAGGGACGTACGTAACTCCCCTTTCCACATCTGTGTTGAGAGATTTCTTACAGGGAGGACTGGATGAAGCCCTGAGCTCTGACACTGAGCTATACACACGGTCTTCGGTTACTGTTGTCCCCTCCTCGCTGCACTCACCTCTGCAGGCAAGGCTCTGGGCGGCAGTGGCGTCTGACCTTCCTGACCTTTTCCCTTTGTTGGAATTGGGGCCCACACCACGCGAAAAGTCTGCTCCCAGGCTGTCTTCATTCTGCTTGGCCCATGCTTTTAGGTCCGAGTGTTGTGCTGAAGGCCCCAGTGAGCCAACCAGTTATGGAAATGCCTTGATCCCGTAACAAGTAAGCAGGATGCGAAGGCGCCAGGGTGAGCTGTATCACCGTCATTTTTACTTAAGCATCTGAATCAAAGCCGGATGAAGAACACGCATTGGTGTGTTTTGCCTGCTCACGTTGTGATGAGCCTGCGGTCAGTGCGTGTCTGGCTTATGTTGTGTGATCTTGAAAGCAGATAAAGTCATTTGGGAAGAGGAAGCCTTGGTGAAGGAAGTGCTCCCACCAGATTGTGCGACACTTTCTTTATTAATGATTGATGTGGGAGGGCCCAGTGCATTGTGGGCCACGCCCACCCTGGGCAGGTGGTCCTAAGCTATATATAACAAAGCAGGGTGAGACGCAAGCCAGTACACCGAACTCCTTTATGGCTTCTGCCTCAATTCCTGCTTCCAGGTTCCTGCTTTGAGTTTCTACTCCGAGTTCTTCCTCAGTGATGGAGTGGGACTCGAGAGTTGTCAGATGAAACAAGCCCATTTCTCCCCAAGTTGCTTTTTTTAAATACAGGGTTTCTCTGTGTAGCCTTGGCTATCCTGGACTCCTTTGTAGTCCAGGCTGGCCTCGAACTCACAGAGATCCACCTGCCTCTGCCTCCCAAGTGCTGGGGTTAAAGGTGTGTGCCACCACGCCTGCCCCAAGTTGCTTTTGTTCATGATGTTTTATCACAGCAGCAGAAACGTAATTTAACCCAGTGCACGTGAGTTTCGGCTTCCTGATAAACCTTGTACCCTAAGCAGATGATGTCAAGTTGCATCCTGGGTTGCTGCAATCTGGGAACCGCCTTTGCCCTTAGATCTCATTAGTGCCAACAGCCTCCTGTCACAGTTAAGTCTGGGGGACCCCTTTGCCTCCTGATGTCCTTAGCAAAATACTGACTACATCAGTTCCAGTGTGACAACGGGGTGTGTGGTGGTTAACAGTAAACCCACCTCCATCTTTGTGTCTTGTTGCTTTGCTCAGCTTGAGTTCTCACAGTGCGATAGCCGGACTTAAGGAGCGACCACACAGTTGTCACTTTAAACAGCAGGCCTGAGAAGGACTCCAGTGATATTTCCCCACATAGATAAGGGAACATCTCTGTAACATGAGGGCAGTGTGTACTAATTGAAGCTTGCATTGTAGGTGCCTAAGCTGCAGCCCCAAAGCTTCTGGTTCAGTGAGTTAGGAATGTTTGCGTTTCTAACAGATTCCCTGTGGTGCTGCAACCACATATGGAGAGCTTCTTGGTGAGGGGCCATACATTTAGGTGCTATTTTGAACCAGGAAATGCATGCACACATGCATGCATGCATGCGCGGGCGCGCGCGCGCGCACACACACACACACACACACACACACACACACACACACGCGCGCGCGCGCGCGCGCGCGCGCACACACACGCACACGTAGGTAGCTCTTGAGACGGTGGAGCATGGTACCCCATGTGGGCAGACTAGCTGTCATAGTAAGCCCCTCCTCCCGGCAGTCAAGAGTGAGTCCTTTGGATTGTTGTAGGAATCAGGGTAAGAATAACCCGGCTAATGTCAGGCTAGGATGATGTAGGCTTTGAATTGTTGATCGTATACGTAGAATATTAGCTCAATTTTAATAACGCTATTAAAAGCTATTTTATAAGACATTAACACTCTGCACTAGTTTCTAATGTGTCTATGTCATTTGACTTGGGATTACTATTTTCCATAATTAAAAAACTATTCCTTAGGGGGCTCAAGCTAATTTATTCTTTGCCTTTCGTGAAAGATCTGCAGGGACTAAGATCCTTTCAATGGCATCATCTCTACCAGATGTTGAAAACAACTGGACTTGTCAGCCACGATTGTGAGTCGCCAATGATCACTCTCATCTCTGAGGCTTACCTTCCCTCATGTAATTTTCTTGATGCATGTGAGATGGGCCCTGGTATCAAATATGTGGTGTTGACACACTTAATTTAGTACTCTTTCCACAGAGCTGTTAAATTGACTATTAATTGGCCTTCTGATAAAACTTGCGCTTAATGCAAATTATTTCAAACTGCATCTTAGGTTGCTAGCTGCCGGTTTTGAAACCACCCGTGTCCTGAGATCTCATTAGTGCCAACGTGTATATCCACTTCCTGCCCCCCGCCCCCCCGAATGTAATTAGAGTTCTTTTAAATATAATGATGAAGATTGATGAGGCTGTGATTAAAAACTGCATTTTTGATAAGGCCCCTAACTTGTGACTTTGCAGCTTGTGTGCCTGCTGTAGGCAGACGTCTGTTCTCCAGAGTTTGGAAGACGAAGGGCACATCATTGTCATGCTCGGTCCCCACAGCCTTGGCCTTGCCCCCTCAGTGACCTGGTTGCAGATCAGCCCTCGTGGAAGGTCAGCATTCTCAGACAACCCTCGGGTCACCTTGTGGCCTGAGCCAGCCCTCATGGCAAATAGCTGGTAGACTTGTACCTCATGTTTGTGCTGCGGTGTTTCCCCCCCTTTTTACTGTTTTCCTAGCCCTCTCAGTAGCCAGCGTACATGTCAAGACGGGGCTGGTGCGGGTGCACGTGTGTAGAGGACAGTTATGTGAGCACGGTCCACCTTTGTATTCTTGGGACAAGGTCTCTCACTGGTTGGAGCTCATGCAGTAGGCTAGGCTGACTGGCCTGCAAGTCCCACTCTGCCGCTGCCTCCTCAGCAAGCGCTACCACACCCGCCTGGCTGCCTCGACTGTCTCGACTGTCTGGCTGCACCACGCCCACCTGTCTGGCTCGCTGTCTGGCTATAGGGTCTGCACATTGAACTGGTGCCCTCATGCTTGCAAAGCCAAGGACTCTTCTGACTAAGCTACGTTTTTGTTAGGCACAAGTGTTAGGATTTTTTCAAGTTAATTCCAACGTCAAGTTTCTGGCACGCTGTGATGATGGAATAACAGTTGTTTTATCATTAGTGTTGTGTGAAAATGGTGGAGTCTAAACAAAAATTATGAAAACCAGCTTATTTACAAAGTGTGTATCACAGGAATGTGTCACTGTCTTTCTGGCAGAAAACCTAGAAATGATGGTGCCGTTTCCCTTCCTAAAACTATATGAAAACATGCTTAATTTTAAACATCTATATTCCCTCTCTCTCTCTCTCTCTCTCTCTCTCTCTCTCTCTCTCTCTCTCTCTCTCAGATGCTTGCAGACGTCAGAGGTTCATTTGCTTCTATCCTGATAATCTATGGGTCCAAGCAAAAACACTGGCACTTCTGCAGGAAGATATGTGAACACTCACTGTACAAGTGTCTGTAACCATGTGTCTAGGGTTGGTTTTTGTACCAAATATGCTTCTTACAAAGCTTCTTTTCATGCGCTTACAAATGTGTCTATCAAGAAAACTTGACTCTTTGGAGCCATCGGATTTTGTTGCTATGGACAAAGCCACCCATGCCTATGCGTGTCACAGCTTGAAAGTCAAGGTGATGTCCTGGTGTAGGAGAACCGCTGTCTCCATGTTCCTGGTGTAGAGGGCGTAGAAAGCCACCTTGCTTTTCTCTTCGGGTCCTCCAAGCCCTGCAGGTGAGACACGCATCCTGCCTTTGTCTGGGCCTTCCTGAAAGTTGACCTTGTGACCCCCACCAGCTCCACGGCGCCCTGGACCAGCTCTTTCCGGCACTCTGCCTACAGCTTCCTCATGCCCCACCCAGCCCACTGGACTCTCCATTCTTAACAACTCCAGCACTGCAGTGGACCCCAGGGAAGTGGACTCACAGGCCCAAGCACCTGGCACATGGGTTGTGTATGTGGTGGCCATAGGGCAGCCTTGGGTGGCATTCTAGTCACCAACCCCTGTTTTCCCCCCTTAAACCCAGAGCCTCTCACTGGGGCACCTCAGTAGTCTAGGCTGGTTAGCCAGTGACCCCTCCTAGGGATCTGCTGGTCTCCATCTCCCTAGTTCTGGCATCCCAAACGTGCTCCGCCATGCCTGGTGTATTACACTTGGGTACCAGAAACGTAGCTCAGGGTTTCATGCTTGTGCCATTTCTCTAGTCTAACCTCAGGTTTGTTTGTTTGTTTGTTTGTTTGTTTTAACTTGGTAAACAACGCTGTGAAGGGTGTTACAGCCTTGCCGTGTGTTACTAAGTCTCTGGCGTCAGTGTAGACCCTGCTTGGTGGGTAGTGCTGCAGGCAGAGGGCCCCTGCCCCGCTACTCAGTGTGCCGCGTTTGGTCCGCTGTTGTACTCAGGATGAGACGCCCACTTCTGTCTGGTGCGGCTCTTCCTCTTATGAGTTGACACATCCTAAATGTATTTTACTGTCTGACACACTTGAATCAGGTCAGCTCTGATGTGGCGGCAATTTGCCCACGGTGCTCTTTTCCTGACGGGGAGAGAGAGCGCACAGCCTAATGGTTTGTTTACTATGTGAGGCTTGCTCATATTTTTAGGCGACCTCAGTGCTGATTTTGGATCAGGGGTGGTGATACTCGGTGAACAGTTCACAACACTTTAAGCTGCTATTTCTGGTCCTTTTAGGGTTAGTACTTGTTTGTTGGTTTTGTTGTGTTTTAAAGAGTCTCAAGCCGGCCTTGAACTCCCAGCATTCCTTCCTCCTCTGCTTCTCAAGAGCTCGGGTTTTGGAGACATTCTAAAGCTTGTGTGATAGTACTGACTGTCAGCACTCACCTGTAGGCGTTAGGCTGTCTCAAGTGGCGGCGGAGGAAACACACACCAGTCACCACGGAGGGACCATGTACTGGGGACACAGATATACATGATCTTAAACACCATGTTCCAATGTAGCAACCATTTTATCAAGTTTTTATAGTAATGGGTGAAGACATAAATTGATGATTTTCAAATGCATTGGTAAGAACAGTAGCTGGTCAGGAGAAAGCCAGGTGGGGAAATCTCTGCCATGGGCCCCAGACGCTGTCTGCTGTCTGTCTGTCTGACTGACTGACTGTCTGTCTTTTTAGGCTGCTGGAAACTAGAGAATCTGTGCTCTGTGAAAGGATTTCTCTAATAGTCACAAGAATGTCAGGTCACCCACAGAGATGGGCAATGAGCTTTCTATTTTGCCTGGATAATTTTAATGTGTGCATTAATGTGCGTTCATGCATGTGCGTGTGCTCCAGGCTCGGGCTGTAGGAGGCTCTGGGTGTTTGTTGAAGACTATGATTAAGTAGAAACCTTCTGTTCTTGGTTTTGGGATTACACATACGTACAACCTCTCCTAGCTCTTTACGTGGTTCCGGGGGACTTGAACTCATGGTTTCATGCTTGCCCGGCAAACACGCTTACCCACGGAGCCATCTCCCAGGCTCCCCAAGTTAATTTACACTCATGCTCTGGACCTGTAACATTTCAGCTTGCTTCTCCAGCCACTTAAATTCTCCTCGGCCACTCAGCCCTTCAGCTCACCTCATGTAGACAAAATTAGCAGTTTCGTTTGGGCAATACGGGCCAATCAAGGCCCTGCTTAGAGGGCCGTACGCGTTTAGGCCTGCGGCTTACTTTGCTGTTATTTAAACATTTCTTTGGAAATATTTTTCTGTAGAGATCTATTGTCTCTGTGTTGGCAGTCTTCTCAGCCAGTGTTAATTGTGCTGGAATCCTTCAAGTCTGGCTGGCAGTCTCCAGGCGGACTCCACGCTGAGAGGCTCCTTTTTCTTCTCACATCCATGAGGATTATGATAATTTCCCCAGCTCTCGGTCCTTCCTCTTAGCTTTTCTATAAGCTGATTGCATAGCCACTGGTGTGTCCTTGGACTTCCCCTCTGCCTATCCACCCTGCAGGGAGCCTGAGCCCCACGTGCCACTCCCACCTCTGGTGCTACCCACACCACACACACACACACACACACACACACACACACACACACACACACAC
>OU015753.1:1514653-1528209 GCA_907169655.1 Acomys percivali | reverse complement strand
CACACACACACACACACACACACACACACACACACACACACACACACGCCAAAAGCTTTAAGTAAGTCTGGGCCCTGTGTTTTCATAATTATACAATTTAATTGCATTTTCACTCCATTGCTTTCCTATTAGTCTGGGCGCTCATGACTTCTTTATTATCGGGGTAACCGACTATGCATGTTGACTGTCCGGCCCTTTCTCTGCACCCCTGGGAACCCTCCAAAGAATAAATGCCAACCAGGGTGTATCTTTAGGGAACTCTTGGTCTCCCGGACTCCCAGGGCTGTCGCCACGTCCTGACCAGAGCTGCAGGCCTGAAAATGTCTCTTGAGAAGCAGTAGCTTACTAAATCTGTGTTGCACTCTTTGCTTGCGGTAACCAATCCACACAGCCTGTCATTGTTAATACCAGGCCCCAGTACTGAGCCCAGAGAGATGAAGAAAACGCCCAGCCCCACACAGCTGGCTGGTCACCTTGCTGGAGTGAAACTCGGCCTCACCTGCAATGGCTCATCTTCAGGGACATTTTCTGCGAGGCGTAGGCAGGGTGGAGGCTTGCTTTCCTCAGAATCTGTTTCCTTTAAAATGTAGTTTCTGATTTGTGTTCTTAGGCAGACTTACTAGGTCCCGTGGTATTTATTCACCTTTCCAAGGAGTCCCACTGCATCAAAGTGCTGTGGTCGGTGGGGGGTGCTTGCGTGCTATGCGTCTTTATGTTTAACCCATCACATATATGGGAAGCTTGCGTGCTATTGGTTTTATGTTTTAGCCCGTCACATACATGTGGGAGAGGGGATTGGCACACAATTAGTATTTACAGTGTGTTTACTTTTAAAGTACTGCTAAACGGGTTGCACTAATGAAGAGTTGATTAAATTTTTTTTCTATTATTTGGTTGCTTTTAGAATACACCTGCCAGATGATTAAAATGAGCCTAATTTAATCAGCGTGGTACCGTACACCAGACATAATTTAGCTAATGTCAAGGACATCTTCATCTATCCTGTAGAAGGTACTAAAACAATGAACGCAGCAGCAAACACTTCAGAAAACATTTGAGGCTTCCGTCTAAGCCCCAGTGGATATTTAGATCCCCCCTTCTCTTTCCTTTTGTATGCAAATCGAACTGAAAGCCATTTTGTAATGTGATGTGGGCCTTAGACTTTATAAAACAAACTGATTGGACTTTGATCTTTGGCTTACATTGGCCCCTGGTTGTCAGCACGTGTACATTTGGGACGTTCTGAGACTGCATCTGTGTTACTGCTAATCTGTTCTCGGCCATCCTCCTGCGTCAGTCTCTCAAGTACCAGTAGTACAGACTTGCCACTCACTACCTCACCATCGGGTGCATTTGAACTTGAAAATAAGCCAATTCTTCCTTTTCATCTCAGGTCACCCATTTCCTTTTTATCTGCCCGTCTCCACATCTTAATAGAGCCCTGCGAATCCCCTCTATTCTTTGAGGCAGTTAAACTTCTCTTTATTTTCCGGTCATGCTTTTAGAGGGAGCTAGGTTGCCGGTGGGTGTCTTGTTCAAACAGTGAACTCTGCACTCGCAGGATTTACTGACTCCCGAGTGAATTTCCCCGTATACGTGGCAGGTTGCCTTGGAAACAGGCTGGTTTCTGCGGAGGAGGGAACTGCCTCCCAGGCCTGACACGGAGCCGGGATGTGTCCGTGACTTTGTCCTCATGACTGACTGACTCACACTCTTTCTTACTACTTTTACTTGTAAACGGAGTCTCCAAACTTTGGAACCAAGTGCTTGCTCAGGTTTCTAATTTGGGGTGGGAAGTTTTTGAGCACCGATTGCCAAAACCCAGAGTTTTTTAGTTCACAGGCCTCGACTGGCAGGAAATGTGAGTCCTTCTCCTGTATGCACGTGCACGGGGCACCGTAGACTGCGTTCCCCGCACCTGTGCTGTCAAAGACCTCACGGATCCGGACTGCAGAACAGCCTGCCAGGCGCAGCCCCCAGCGAGGAAGTGTCCCCAGGCAGTGAAACGGGCAGACCCTGTCTCACTAGCCTGAAAGCTAAAAGGAATAAAGCAAGCTTTCCTAACTAAGGAGCTCAGCTTTGGTTTTATAATCTCTTGAAAGAGAGACAGGGAGCTTACAGCCCCAGGGAGGAGAGACGGCAGCCCATCAGCCCGAGGGAGACAGCCTGAGGGGTTCTTTTCAGAGACCTCTACTGAGGGAAAGCTGCCATCCTCACTTCCAGCAAGAAAAGACATTCAGGATGAGCTCATGCAAAACAGAGTAGAGTTTGTTAGGAAAATGATTTAATGTTTTCAGAATGTTTAAGAAAAGGCTTTCATGCCGTCTGAAACACGAGTGACGAGAGACAGACTCACGGACAGGTCAGTGCACACCATGCGTGTATGCGTCTGGCCTCCTTAAGGCAGCTGTGTCGTAGAGCTGGCTTTGTGTATGGTTCTGTTGGCCTGTGACGTTACATTGTTGAGAGTGGTTGAAAGGCTAAGTAACAATGTTTGGGTGCACACTGTACTACAGAGAACCTTAGCCAGTCAGCTTGTAAGGGCTGAGGGTTAAGTTGTATCATCCATGTTACAATGAGTAAAGAAGGAGGACGAAAGAAGTAGGTACAGAAAAGTCACAGGAGGGGCTGGAGAGATGGCTTAGCGGTTAAGAGCACCGACTGCTCTTCCAAAGGACCTGGGTTCAATTCCCAGCACCCACATGACAGCTCACAACTGTCTGTAACTCCAAGATCTGACGCCCTCACAGAGACATACATGCAGGCAAAACACCAATGCACATAAAATAAAAATAAAAATAAATAAATTATTAAAGAAAAGTCACAGGAATTCTTCCTACACTTAGGGCCCACAGAAGGAAGACATGTTTTGACCGGAAGCATGGTCCATAATCTTTTTTTAAAAAAATTCATTTATTTTTAATTTATTCAGATTACAACTCAGTTGTTATCCCATCACTTGTATCCTCCCTTTCCTCCCTTCCTCCCTCCCTCTTTCACCCTATTCCCCTCCCCTAGGTCTATGACTGAGGGGACCTCCTCCTCCACTATATGGTCATAGGCTATCAAGTCTCATCGTGGTAGCCTGCTTATTCTTTCTTTGAGTGCCACCAGGGCTCCCCGCTGAGGGGAGGTGGTCAAATACAGGGCACCAGAGTCCCTGTTGTTTCTAGTGAAGCATAGGCTGATGAGGGTGAATTAAAAGCCGCACAGTTAGCCTTCTGTGTGGCTCCCTGGCCGTTCTGATAGTCTTATTTGAGGCATCTCTTAGTAAGAGGAGGCTGGTTCCTGCCAGCAATTTGTTCAGTTGTTAAGGGGAATAGTTGCACACCATGGGAGGTTCCAGCTTCATTTCCTGGTTATGTGGATATGGGCATTTTCCTAGCAGGCTTCCTAACCCCTCCGTGGCCTTTCTTTTTGAGATCCTTAAAAACAAAACCTTATTATTTGTGCATAGAATCATCAGTTTTTCGTTAGTCTTACATATTTACAATGTCTACATACCACCACGACATACTTTGATGAGGACTACCAGCCATGTACTTGGCGTGTTCTTTACATGTCACCATTAGCTTCTCTGTTCTGCCAAGGGCTTCACATGGTGTGTGCTTATTCACACACAGCTATGGATGGTAGAGAGGTGACCTCAGTCATCACAGAGTCAGCACCTGGGCTGTTCCCAAGAGCATTGTCCTGCACTTGGCCGCTCTGTGCTCCTAACGGCTCCCATCAGAGGAGCATGGGGCATTTGTTAACCAGCTTCTGGTGTTTCTGGGAGTTAAAGCAACTTGGCCTCCAGGAATGAGAAGTGTGTGGCATTGAGTCGGGCAGATTTACATTCGGCTTATCCCCGTAATTATCCGAATTCAGCTGGCCTCCCCCTTTACCACCGCCACCCCACATCGGTCTCCTCAGATGCAAGGAACTGAAGAGAGATCAGCTAATAACTATCGAGTAACAGCAGTGAGCTTCTGGAAGTGGAGAGAGGGCTCAGCAGTTAAGAACAGTCACCTCTCCTGCCGAGGACCCCGATTCTTCAGCTCCCGGAACCCACACCAGGAGTCTCTCAGCCGCTGTACATCCGGGGGAGCTGACCACCACCCTCCTTTAGTCTCTGAGGGCACCTAGGAGTCATTCCCGCCCCCACTCCAGACATGCATAATTAAAAAATAAAAACCTCAAAGTGAATATTAAGGGGCGATTCGCTTCACGGACAGTGAAGATCCCATCTATTAAAATATGGAGTTGAGTCACGTCTTTGAAACCTAAACTACATTTCTTTTACTCTTTGAAGGGCATTGCAGGGGTTTTGAATCTGTGATGTTTTTGTGGAGGTCTCGTTTTCTTTTGCTGTGTTTCTATATGTATTCTTGTAGAGTAGCTTTTCTAAAATTATAAGTCCTTCCCAATTTAACACAAAATTACTTCATGTCTGCACCTGGCACTTAAAATTTGGTTTAAAAGAAAGCTATAAAATTGTATGTTGCTGGCACATTGCAACTCACCAACTGTGATTCTGCCACTGAAATTCACATAGCATTTACTCAACAACGCAGTCCAGATTTCTTAATCCTGTGTTTTCTCAAATTGATGGAGATAATTATTGAAACTAAAATACATGTATAAGCACCTCTGTGTTTGGCATTTAAAGACTCGTAATTTTCCATCTCCAATTTCAGTTTGCAGATAGGGCTTGATTCTTGAGAAAAATCTTGTAGTTAATAACAAACTTGAATTTCAATTATTCCCAATTAAACACCAAAATGTCAAAATTTGATAGCTTCAAAATGCATATTAAGCCATACAGCTTGTACAAAATATGATATTTAAATCAGTGCAGAAATCCTGTGCTCTGTTGAACAACTCAAAATGGGCCTTGCTAGCTTCTCAGGGTTACAAGTGTCCCTCTGTCTGTCCTTATTTTGGAAATAGCAACTTTACAGTTGAACGGCAGCAGAAAGGCAGGCCTCCCCTGTCTGGAGGGTCACAAAGACATCACCACGCACCAAATTGTATCTGCTGCCTATTTTTAATAAGTAAAAGTTTGTTTAAGCAGAGCCATGTTCATTTTCTTCATTTTTTTTTTTTTTTGGTTTTTCGAGACAGGGTCTCCCTGTATAGCCTTGGCTGTCCTGGACTCACTTTGTAGACCAGGCTGGCCTCGAACTCACAGCGATCTGCCTGCCTCTGCCTTCTGAGTGCTGGGATTAAAGGTGTGAGCCACCATCACCCAGCTCTTCATGTGTTCTTAATGACGCTCTCAGGCTATCAAGGTAGAGTCATGGCAGACACATCATCTGGCAGTGATCTCTGTTGTTGTGAGCTGTCTGTGCCTCCATGCAGTGCCAGGTGGACAGGACCTAACTACATTATCTGAAAACTTGGGAGCACACCTAAAAACAGTCTCCTTGTTTTTGTAGCTGCTAACGGTATCCTTTCCATTGCTTATCACAAGGCTGAGTGGTCCAAGTTTTCATCCTGCTTTGCAGTGTTCTACCCACTGGATTAATCAGTTAATTACTATCCCAGCAGCGTTCCATGCTTCCTGTGTCTCTGTGACACGAAGGAAGAAGCAGGTATTTGTTTAAGATGGCAGAGCTGTCTAGGAAATGAAGAAACTCTGCTCATATTTTTGGGAGTGTTCCTCTCTTTTTATTACAGAGTGTGGACATTGTAAAACCCCGAGTGGGGCAGGCAGTTCCTTTCGGGCCACAGCTATGGTCCTCCATCCTTGGGAAGCTGTGAATGGCGGGACTCCTTGGTATAGTGCTCAAGAGAACTGCCAGTCATGAAAGAACCAGAGCGAAATCTTTCCCAGTATTTTGTGACAACACCTAACAGTTGAAAATTTCATTGAGAGAATTATAAATTTCATAAAAGTTGGAACACAGCCACCCAATGTTTCCAGATCACTTGGTCAGATCCTTCTGCACCAACCATAGCCAGAGGCAACTGTCCTCACTCGAAACCAGCCTGCAGCACACACGCCAGCTCATTTTTCAAAGCTGGCTTAGATTTTTGCCTCTCAGTTAAGAACCTTTTTTTGGCCTTCTAGCCAGCGGAGGGCCCTGTCACATGTACTTCTTGTTTTCCTGTGATTTCCGATTTATGTGATTTTATCATCCTTTCCTGATTTTCATGACTGTTGTGCTCTGAAAGAGAGAAATGTTTGCTCTGAGGGATGCCCTTCACCTTAGCTTTATGATGTTTTATGATTAAGCTGAAGCGACACGTGTTTAGCAGGACCACACAAAGTGGTGGTCTGCCCCGTCGCCGCTGTTGTTAGGTATGCAGAGCTGTGACTGCCGGCTTTCTCCACTGCAGGCTTAACTTACCTTCCTCCCCCCGCCTGGGATGTATAATACGGGAGGCCTTTTGAGGCAGCCAAACATATTGCTTCTCTTTGTATTTTTGCCATCAGTGTTGGCATTTATTGGTAAGTTTTGTCTGTAATAATTTCTGTGGATTTTCCTAGTGGTGGATTTTATTTCCAGGATTCTTTATTTACCCATTGTCATTTACATATTTACTTTTTTTTAGACTGGGTGTCATATAGCCTCAGCTTATTCTTTAGCCAAGGAAGAAACCTATCCTACAGGGGCGGCCTTTTGAGATAGGCAACTATCTGGCTTCTCCTCATCTTTTTGCCTGTTGACATTGGCATCTGTTAATAGATTTTCTGTGACAGTTACTTCTACGAATGTTCCTGATGATAACCTAACATTTCCACAAGTTTATTACTTCTGTTTCCCACTCGTTTATTTGTCTATTTATTCACTTGTGGTACATAATCTCACATGGCCCAGGCTAGTCTTGAACATGCTGTACCGTCAAGGATGGCCTTGAACTTCTGATTCTCCTGCCTCTACCTCCACAGTACTGAGGTTACAGGTTTTCGTTCTGTGTCTGGTTTATGCAGTGCCGGGAATAAGACTAGGGGTGTGGATGAGCATCCTAGGCATAAAGCCATCTGCAGATGAGTCACACCCCGACCCCACTCTCATCTTTACTATTTGAGTACTACAGTAGAAGACAGCTGTCAGCCGCCCACCAGGATTTAAGCCACCGCAGGGTCACAGATGTGCTGTTTGTTTCCGCAGTTAATGGTCCCCTGGTGGGATTATTTATTTGGTCATAGGTTGCCCCAGCTTTGGTTGTGTGGGGGATAGAGGGATTTTGAGGCTGCACATGCTTCCCTTTGGTGTGCCTCTTTTTACTTTTTAACACTTGCTCACTCTCAGCATTCCTAGGCATTCGTGCTCAATGTGTGTTTTCTCTGCTCCACTTTTAATCAGCTAGCTTCTCAAGATGCCTTATCTTGTTGGTAAATGACGTTAGAAACCTAGCTCGGGAACAAAGTGTTCGTTGGTTCTGGGATGCCATTGCTTCTCAACGCTGGGACCGCTCAGACGAGAGCGAGGAGATTCATCTGTCTCCCCGTGGTCTCAGCACTCACCTACACATCTGTCTGTACACTTGGCCATCCGTGGCTGTGCCCTGCAGTACGGTCTTCCTAACAGGCTGCACATTGGACTGTGGTAGAGCTGGGAGTTTTCATCATCTTGGTATCATCACAACACAATGCTTTCCTCATTTGTTGGCGTGAAAGAACCAAGTACATTGCCATTCATGTAAAATTGCAGTGACAATTTATACGTGATACATTATATCAATACTGTAGAATATATTGTGCTCCACAGAAAAGCTTGATGCTCAGCAGTGTGCCAACAACGGCCTCATACATCCGGTGCTTGTAGTGTTATTGATTAATGGCCCACATTTAGTGATTGGCCTGTTCATCCAGGTCAGTGCAAGTATTCTCTAGGTATCTGTGCTGTTACTCCAGCAGTGAATTGCTGCTGCTGGGGTGGCTTACTCTCGAGAGCCATGAGCTTGTGGTGAGCCCCGTTCTAGTCTAACACCACAGAGCTCATCCCAGCGTCTCCTTTTTCGTAACCACGGTTTCTGGCAGTGAGATAATTTCACTTTTTTGTTCGTTCCTGGTGTGTGCGTTTGTGTAGCAGAGTGGGAGTTGTTAAGCTGTGTGCGTGTACGTATGGAGCAAAGTGACTCCCTGGGATGCCATGGTCACATGGCCGTTCCTTTGTCTTCAGCTTTATGTTAAACAGTGGACATAGTGTGTTTCACGATGATTCAAGATGGTTCCCATTTCACCCCGAGTTCAACAAGGTCTTGTATCTGTTTATAGAATGGTCAGGATTACCTGTGTCGTGGCCGTGTCCTCAGAGCTGCTGACTCATGATGCTATCCTGATTAACTTCAGCCAGTTATTTGTGTTTTAGCTAAGGAATCACGATTATGCCTCTGACAGGCAAAGCTACTCAGAAGCGTGTCCTTTCCCTCCAACTACCATTGTCTCTTTTTGGCAAACTCATGACTATAAATGACACATTTCATTAATTAGCCTTTAAGTTTTAAACAGTAATGAGGAGATTTTGTGTGTGTGTGTGTGTGTGTGTGTGTGTGTGTGTGTGTATTAGGAAACATTTTTAAAAATACATTTTATTAATTTATTCATATTACATCTAAATTGTTATCCCATCCCTTATATCCTCCCATTCCTCCCTCCCTCCCTCCCATTTCCCCCTACTCTCCTCCCCTATGTCTGTGACTGAGGGGAACCTCCTCCCCCTGTATATGCTCATAGGGTATCAAGTCTCTTCTTGGTAGCCTGCTATCCTTCCTCTGAGTGCACCAGGTCTCCCCATCTAAGGGATGTGGTCAAATATGGGTCACCAGAGTTCGTGTGAAAGTCAGTCCCCACTCTCCACTCAACTGTGGAGAATGTCCTGTCCATTGGCTAGATCTGGGTAGGAGTGATAGTATATATTTTTAAATATCCTCTTCCTCATATGTGAAGGACAGTGTATATGATGTGTATTCAAGTACACACACACACACACACAGAGAGAGAGAGAGAGAGAGAGAGAGAGAGAGAGAGAGAGAAAGAGAGAGAGACTGAGGTAGACTCTCATACATGCATAATATGGCGGCTTAGTCTTGTAATCCTAGGACTGGGAAGTGATGACAAGAAGATCAGAACTGAAACGTCATCCCTGGATGCAGGCCAGCCTGGATGACTTGAGACTCTTAGCGGGGGTGGGGTGCAGAGAAAGAAAAGAGACAATACATTTATACATATGTCTACATGGATATTCTTTGGATACACATATCCTGTGTATCCTACCCTAGCATTCTGGGATGCCATTGTGTCTTACTGGGTCCTGCCCCCTGCCTCCCCCCATGAAGTTTTAGATAGAAACTACTTCCTCGGAATGTGTTGGGCCTCAGGGAGGCGTCGTTTTCCTGCGGTCTCCCTTTGTAAAGAGCCAGCGTCCTTGGGTACACCACTGTCAGTATTGCCCCTGGGTTTGTCTCAGCACTGTGGCTGAGTATTGACATTGAGTCTGCTGTCTTTGTTCACAAGGGCCCCTTTCTGTCCTTCATTCCCAGCTGGTAGCCGTGTTTGACGAGCAGGATCCTCACCACGGAGGGGACGGTACCAGCGCCAGCTCCACGGGAACCCAGAGCCCGGAGATCTTCGGCAGCGAGCTGGGCACCAACAGCGTTTCAGCTTTTCAGCCTTATCAAGCCACAAGTGAAATTGAGGTCACGCCCTCAGTCCTTCGGGCAAGTAAGTGAGTCTTCTTGTATCCGGCACATCCCATCTTAATTTCCAGGTGCCCTAACTTCTTTATTGGACACTGGTTTTGTTTTGAGCCTGGGCCAGTCTCGTCTACATGAGAAGCCAACAGTCATGTGCCTGTTTGTAGACGGGCTCAGCTTTGTCTACAGTAGAGACGCTTGGCTGCCCACTAAGGGTAAATGAGGATGGACTGCAGTTAGCACACCCTGGATTACCAAGGAGTCTCCTAGCTTACCCCACTGTAGCCATGACTCATAGCATGTGTATTTCATGTGAACAGGCAGCAAAGAGACCTCGGCACTGAGTTGACTGTGGGTTTTAGAAGACAGGCAACTCGAGCCTCAGGGAAAGTCAAGGGCACAGTGCCTGTGAGGAGTCACGCTCCAGGGAACTCCGGTTTCAGGACGTTTGCTTGAATTCCGTAACCAGTTCTGCAAAGTTTACTTAGAAAACTGAAGGTTTTTTTAATTTTTATTTTTGCTAGAAATAATACTTGTTTGTAGAATTTCAGAGCTGAGCTGCTATTAACAGTAAGGTGTTCAGGTGATTTAGGTAAGGCATGGGGTCACACACCTGTAACCCTGCTGTCAGGGGCCACGACAGGACACTGGCTCTCATGGGACCCTGTCACACCCATATTGCTTCCACAGAGAAATAAGCTCAAAGATGCTTTATCTGTAGGCATCTATGCTGAAGATCCCTTCAGCTGTTTGCTTGTTTGTTTGTTTTTAGGTAGAATACATGGTAGTGCTTTACTGACTGAGAGTCTTTGATTTTATATAGTTGATTAATGATATGTAATTATATAATACCTAAAATACAACATGGGTGATTATTTAGAATGTGTATTTTATTCCTCTAGAATATATTCTGATTTCTTTTTTACCCCCTTACTGGTAGCGGCCCACGGCATTTCAGCAACTTGCTTCTACTTGTGTATAAGCTTCGTGAGCTTTTTTCCTTATTTATTTCCTGTTCTTTGTTTTATCTGTGTAGCCAACTAGACGTTTAAAATATGCAGGTAACTTGTACCTGAGTCTAAAGACTAAGCATCCAAAGTACAAGGAGAGAAAAGATAAAAGTTCTTACAATTCTTGCAGAGACTCTGCATAAGATAGGAAATCTCTACAGAAAGCAAAAGAAAATAAAATAGCAAACTCTTACTGTTCTCTAACATCCTTGGTTCTCCAGATCTTTTTTTTATTCTTTATTTTTAAGACTATGTGTTCTTTGACACTTTGATGTGTGTTTACAATGCATCCAGTAGTACGCTTCCTTAGCCCACTCTCCTCCTCACTGCTCAGCCTCAGCCCTGCTCCTTGGTCCTTCCTCTCCCTCTCCCTCCTCCTTCACCCTCCTTCGTCTTCCTTTCTAACCCTCTGAATCCAGTTCATGCTGCCCGCTGGAAGGTCGACCAGTCTTGTTACTCGATCTTCCACAGATCTATGCAAGTGGTGATGGCTGCAGGGAGCTCATGGCACAATAACCACATCACGTCCAGAAGGCAGCACCTCACAGCGCTCCTCGCCATCCTCCGGCCCGTAAATTCTTTCCACTTCCTGTGTACTACACTACCGTAAATCTGTATATCAGGGCTGGCGATAGGTGGTATGCCACGAGCCTAGCGTACTTTAGGCCCTGGAGTCTGTCACCAGCACAAACCAAATGTTTATACAGGGAAAACAAGGAAAGCACAGCAGGGTGACATCTATCTAAGCCGGCTGGTGGGTTAGCTGGAAGCTGTGGTGAAGGCGTGTCCTACAGAAAGAGGGGTCCCTGCAGGTAGCCTGTGGGACGCGCTGTGAGGGCACCTGGCAGGATCACACCTGCGTACAGAGCAGTGCTAACTGCCTCCTTCTGTTGTTTACATCCTCTGGACCAGGTACAAAGGAGACTCAGGTACAAAGAAAAATGTTTACAGAGTTGGAGGCGAACAAGCGCTCCCACGTCCCTTTTGCTCAGGAAAGTCTCAGATGACTGCCCTTTAGCCTCCTCAGCAGCCTGAGGGGCGCTCGGCCTTCCCCACCCCACCGCTTCTTCATGGTGGTTTGTGCATATGTAAGCAGATATATTTTAAACCAACTTAAACAGTTGGAAATATTTGGTCACCTCAAGGATGTAGTACTCAGAAAGCCCTCAGCTGCGTGTGCTGGCGTGCATTTGAGAGGTAGAGGCCAGTGGACCGAGGGTTCAGGCTTAGTCATGTCTGTGTAGTATGTTTCAGACTACCCTGGGCTACATGAGACCCCGTGTCAGAACCAGAAAACTGTTGGCTTTACTTGAGGCAGTGTGCTTGGGGGTGCGAGGCCTCTGGGTGGTGTGGTGAGGCTGCTCGGAGGTGACCGTGTCCTTTTTATCACACCTTTTTATCTAGTCCGTGCTTAGACCGATCCTGTGCACAAACAGCAGATTACCTAAGTATGACATAAAGAAAACTAAATTATAAAATAGTCCAGATGCTTAGTAGTTGAGGTTTGGAAAATAGTGAGTTTGAGCAGTTACACCTTAGTTATATACTCAAGTAAGGGCTTTTGCTGTGTGGCTTGTGACGTTTGTGTTGGTGTCTTTTCTGAAGTGACATGTACTGTGGTTCAATGGCACCAAAAATAAAATATTGGCTGAATAGCAATTCCTGTGTTTATATTGGGAAGCATTTGAGTGACGTGCCTTCCATTAGTTTTTACCTTTTTGCCTCCTTGTACTCAACAAAATTCCTCGTGAACAGCCACTGCCTTTTGGCTGGTCAGCCTTTGTGTGTGCTAAGGCTGAACACGGGCTTTAACTCAGATTGTCTCTTGTATCAGTTACTTTAGAGAAAGTGAGTATGTGCTTTGTCTTCTCAGTGGGGGGCGACCCGTGCTCGTAGGTTTTATGCCTTGACTGGGATGATGAGGTAAGCAGTTAAGAATCTAGCGTAGGGGAAATGTGGAGGGAAGGGAGCTGTGGTCAGGGTGTGTGTATGAAAGAAGAAAAGAAATCTGAGGCAGATACTCTTCTTGACCTCGGGGCAGTCAGCCCTCACGCCTGTCATCTGTGAAGACTTTTGTTCTGTCAGTGATAGCCAAACACGCTGCACAGGATTGTGCCTGCCAGCCCGTGTGCTAGGGGCCGAGAGTCCAAAGACAGACAGGACTGTATGAAAAGGCTTGCTCAGTGGAAAGACGGCTTTGATTAGTCGCAATTAATAAAGTTGGTCAGATAAATTCCTGTTGTGACGAGACCGCACCACACAGGTGCGCAGAGGTCAGTAGAGGCAGGACTGAGAAGCCCCGACCTGAAGGATCTTTATCTTATACTCAAATGGCAGTTTCCTGAAAATTGAGAGGACCCGTGGGATGGCTCAGTGGGTAAAGGAGTTTGCAAGACGGGATTTCTATGTGTCGCCCTGGCTGTCCTGGACTCGCTTTGGTGTACATTAGGCTGGTCTCAAACTCAGAGATCTGCCCGTCTGTCTCTCTAGTGCTGAGATTAAAGGCGTGCGCCACCACAGCCCAGCGGCGTGTTCACAAAATTTTGAAAGGAGAATCCCTAGACCTTGATGAGTGAAATGGATGAGTCACACGGATCCAAAGCATGGATACGGATCTAGCGATGGCTCAAACACACCGAGTAACTAACGTCCAGCCTGGGGGGATAACACAGGACTAGAGATGCGCTGTGTAAGCAGGAGTCCTGGAGGCATTGCTGCTCAGTGGCTCTTACAGGAGGAGGGAGGAAGTGATGCTCGCAGCTGGAGGCAACCATCCCCTCCTGGGGACGCCCAAGGGTAGGGGTGTTCCAGACTTCACAGGAATATGGCTTTGTTTTTATGTGCTTCTTCTTCTTCTTCTTCTTCTTCTTCTTCTTCTTCTTCTTCTTCTTCTTCTTCTTCTTCTTCTTCTTCTTCTTC
>OU015753.1:1501085-1513341 GCA_907169655.1 Acomys percivali | reverse complement strand
ACAGTCTCCTTGAGAGCTTGCGTGCCCTCTACAAACACATGTAACTTTCGCCTTGTAGAGCATCTTGGCCCCCATCAGGACAGACTGACCTGAGGGGATTCAGATCACGTGTGGGATAGCTATGCCTTTGGCACGTATTCCTGGGATGAACTGTAGGTTTCTCCAGAAGTTGCTTTTGAAATTAGACACAAGCCACGTGGAGCTGGACCCTTACACAGAAAGCTCTCCTTGTACACCTGCTGCAGGAGCACTCACAGGTTCACCCGTTCTGCCCAGAGATTTCCCTCGACCACTGTCCCATCACGTCTTGTTTTCAGTGGTTAACGTTCTGTTGTCCTTGATCACGTCCTTCCTGTGGGACTGCCCACACCGCGCCTGGTTATCTTGTGTGTGACATTGAGAACTGATACTTGCACCTCAAAACCTGTGATGTTAGTGGTGGCATGGCTATATTAAAGAAGAATTATTTAAATAAAGATAAAGCCCCTTTCAGTGGCAATAAAATGTTGTTACACACATGTGCACACATACACGCACACACACACACACACACACACACAACTACATGAAAGTGTCTTAGAAGACACTGCACTACTGTGAATACACACAGTTTAGACACCAGGAGTTGTTTTGTATGCCTTGCTTTGTCTGTTCCCGTCTGGCTCTGGTGGCCAGTTGGAGAGATCTCTCCTAACAGGACCACTGAGTCAGTCCCAGCGATTCGGTAAAGCAAAGCCTTCGGAAGTCAGGGTTTGACTCTGTCCCCCTCTTCTTCCAGTCGACATGTAACTAATTGTCTCTATGGGATGACATTTTAAAGGATGAAAATGTCCCCTAAAGCCAAAGTCGTTTTTGTTTTGAAATCATTTCTATTGATTTTCAATTATTATTCAATTTATTGCCTACTGTGAGAGCGAGACTTCCATCACTGACAAACACCAAAGACAACCAGTGTTCATAACCGATCAGATTATTTATTCTAGCTCATGGATTCGGTTCACAACCACCTCATCCCGTGGCTTCGGCCCACTGCCTCACTGTGGCCCATGGCAGGAGAGCTCAGTGGCTGCTTCGTGGCTGCCAGGAAGTAAAGTAGAAGAAAGTATGGGGTTATGGTCTCACTCACAGACGGCTTGGCGTCCTCTCTGCAGTCTGTGCCTCTAGAAGGTTCCAGCACTTCCTGGTAGTGCTGATGAGCCTTGACTGCAGCTCGTGGCTTCTGG
Organism: Acomys percivali; assembly: GCA_907169655.1. NCBI lineage: Eukaryota > Metazoa > Chordata > Mammalia > Rodentia > Muridae > Acomys > Acomys percivali. The sequence continues at coordinate 1,512,118 of OU015753.1, read as the reverse complement.
GGATGTTTCTCCCCCAAATTGCAGCTGCCACAGACAGATGGTCATCTCTCAGCTCCGTAAAGAGGCTTAATTGTGGCAGGGTCACTTGGTGGCTGGTGAGTGCAGACGTGGGTGAGTGAGTGGCATGGTGTCCAGACACGCTGCAGAAAGCCTGATGGTTCCTCTTCTTTAGAAAATAGGTGCTTTATAACAAAGGTCTTTTTGCAGTCTGAATTTGATATGCCTTTCTAGTATCTTCTCTGTATTGGCATTTGAAAGCTGAGGTAAACCGAGAATTTCATAAAAGAGGTCTGTGCCCTTGCCACCTCCCTGTCCGTGTGAACCATTGGCCTCATTCGTCCTTTGATCCCACCATTCTGTGAGTTCTCTCACTCGCCTCACTCCTTTCATTCTCTGAAACGTCTGGAATGTTCCTGCACCCCTCACACCTGTCTGTTCTAGGGCTTCACAGGTGCTTTTCTTTATTTTCTTAACCCTTTCTCCATTTTTCGAGACAGGGTTTCTCTGTGCAGCCCTGGATGTCCTGGAACTTGCTCTGTAGAACAGGCTGGCTTCAAACTCAGAAACCTGCCTGCAGAGTGCCGTGATTAAAGGCCTGGCGCCACCACACCACTTTTAAGTGTTAAATGGCAACCTTTTCTTAAATGTCCTGCAGTTCTACCACTGTCCACTAGGTGTCTTCTTTCCTTTGTAGTAGTAGCCTATTGATTTTATATATGTATATATATCAGTGTCTTAGTATTTAGATATATGCACATTGTAAATATACACTCACAAATGTGCTTATGTCTAAGTATATACACACAGCTGATGATGAGGTTATATATGGAAAGATTTTACAAGTTGCCAGGAAAATGATTTTCTTTTTTTTTTTTTTTAAAGTTAATTCTCATGTTTAAAGATGGAAAATTACAACCAGATCAGTCAGGGCAGCTTGGACCAACAGTAATCTGGAAACAGCCGTGACCAAAGGGCGTCTCAGAGCTCTGTGGGTTATGCAGCCTATTATCACACTTAATTAAAATGTCATTGTGGGCCGTGGCTGATCCATTGGCTAATTTGTTATTTAAATCAGCTGGAACAGTATTTATTTTAAATATAGAATCTGTGATAACGGATTGTAAAGGACTATCACATTGCTTGGCTGTGACATCCCAGCCTGAAGATTTATGACTTGGAACGAGGAAAAGCAGCCGGTGATTAGTTAGGGTCAGCAGCACGTGGCCATCTACGGCCATCTAGTATGGATTCACACTGGCCACATGGTCACAGTTGGGTTTTAGCTGGAACAAGTGGGTTGGGAAAGGGACACAGAAACACAGTCCCCGATGGTTCACAGCTCAGGAGAAGAGAGTCCTCTTGAATCCTGTGCTGGACCTCTGGCCAGTGGGCAAGGCTGGGGAGACTCGTGAAGGCTTTGCGATGGGGAGCTAGGAGGCTGCCTTGGCCAGAGAGGTGACCTCCTCCTCGTTCCTCTTCAAAGGGAGTTTTTCTTCCCTTCTAAGTTGATAGCCTTGTCCGTGTGTGCTCCCTCCCTTTATTATGTGAGATAGGGCCTCATACAGCGCACGCTGGCCTCGGATCTGTCAGTACCTGAGGCTGGCCTTGAACTGGACATCCTCCTGCCTCCACCTCCCAAGGGCTGGGATTGTAGGTACAGGCAGCCATGCCCTGCTGTGTGTTTTTGTCTGTAGATGCATACTTACAGTTTATAAAATGGGCACAGTAAGCCATTGTCTCAGTTACTCTTCTGTTGCAGAAGAAGCAGAGCAACCAAGGCAGCTCTTAGAAAGGAAAGCATTTGGCTGGGGCCTTGCTTACAGTTTTAGAGGGTCAGTCCACCCATGATCGTTATCTTTACTCACAGGTGGGGGGGGGGAGGGTGTGGGGAGGGGAGAGGAGGGAGAGACACAGAGAGACACAGAGAGGCAGACTAGGCCTGGTATGGCCTTCTGAAACCTCGAAGCCCACCCCAGTGACACACCTCCTTCATCAAGGCCACACCTCACAATCCTTCTCAAACAGTTCCACTCCTAATGACTAAACATCCAAACACGTGAGCCTGCGGGCTCCCTTCTCATTCAAACCACCACAGACATTAACCTAAAGGTTCTGACAAAAAAGCAACTTTAAGAAAGGAAGGGCTGATTTTTAGGCTCACGGATCAAGGGAATCAGTCCATCACGGCTGGAAAAACAGGAAGTCAGGAGTGGGAGGAGGCAACTGGTCACCTTGTATCCACAGCCCGCGAGCAGAGCACACACCAGAAGCGAGTCTGAATCTCAGCCTTCAAGACCCACTTGTTCCTCCTATCCTGTGGCCTACTCACCCCTGGAGGCTTCAGCACCTAAGGGCATCTTATAATCTTCCAAATCACAGCTACTGCTGGGGCAGCCAGGTGTCCAAGTACACCAGCCTGGTGTTTGTGTGTGTGTGGGGGGAGGGGATTTCGTATCCAAACCACGGGTCCTTTAAACACTAGCAGGTACAGCAACCACAGATTGAGCGGGTGTTACTGTGTTCACAGTTCAATGTCTCAGAGCAGTGTGGAGGACACCGGACCTCCATTGCATGCCTGCATCCACCCGATCATGGATGGTGCTGGACGTCACCCCCAGGTTCTCATACGTGCGCAACAGATGCTCCAGTAGTCGTGCCCCAGCCCCGATGCGTGCATGGAGCCATTGTTCTCCTCAGTCAGATGCCTCCCTGTCCACAGTGAGCATTTGACGCGGTGGCACTGATGGGTTGGTCATTTTACGTATAGGTCTGGAAAGGGAGTAACGGCCAGAGAGAGCTGACTGTGTGGTGCTTCCTTTATACCTTGTTTTATTTAGATGAGCGCAGTGGAGCAATGTTTTATAAGAAGTAAAGATCTGACCATTATTATATAATTCTGTCTGATTGATTAAAAAAAAATACTCTGGTAAGAATGTTCATTCCTACTTTAGCTTGTTTGCATAATTGGAAAATTGTCATGATAATGACTCACTTTTGTACTCTGTGAAATTTTGATTGGGAGAAATCATGTGCAGGCTGCGAACACTGAGCCCGAGGGGCAGCTCCACCGCTGCAGTCTGCAGCCCTCTCCTGCTTCCCTGTGGGTGCTGTTAGAAGCACCCGGGTGCGCTTTCCCTCACTGACCCTGCCTCGGCTGCCATCCTCACCTCCTTCAGCTCTACTCCGGCTCGCTATGGGTGGAGAGGAGTTGGCTACTTGGGCTTCTCATAGCTTTTGAAAGAATTCATGGTTTTCTTGAGCATTGCTCCTTCTGGTGTGGCCTGCATTTTGCAGCTAGTTCTGTGCACATTTCCAGAATGTGCAGTTCTTTTGTATAGCACATGCTCAGCGGGAGAGGCGGCGGGAGAGGTGGGGGTGGGGGCGAGGAGGCGGCGGGAGCACTTGAGGCCCGGAGTTCAAGAGTGGTCTCAGCTACATAGGGAGACCATGTCTTAAAAACAAACAAAACAAAACAAAAAACTACCAGAGAGAACCCTGTCTTTCTTGTCTCTGTGCCTACTGGCTCAGAGCTCCACCCTGCTAAGGTCAGTGTGTTTCCTCTCAGCTCCTGAGGAGACTACCAGAATAGTGACCTTGGTCCGGGATCACAGATGTTCTGAGAGCAGCAAGATCACCCGCTGTTCACATCTGCAGGCATCAGCTGGTCCCAGGTTATACATGAGCTGCCACTTTCACCTACCAAATTCCTTTAAGGTGGATTTTTTTTTTTTTAAGCATGGAAGATTTTCCTAACAAGTCCTTGCATTGGACACCATTGTTATATATTTTGTTTTTTTATATATTGTCTAAGACTTTAAATTGAAAACTTTATAAGTAACTCGGGCCTCTTTGACTCCTGTAGTAGCAGATGACCCATCCATCCATGTAGAGCTGGACGTGGGGCTTGTGCACACTCAACAGTGTACCAGCTGAGCTGTAGCCCAGCACACGCACCTTCCTGCATCAGTATCTGGAGTTAACTAACTGCTCTGCTAACACAGACAACTGAGGCTTTAATCAGGCCTTGCACCCGTGGAAAGCTGTCTCAGCGGCACTCTCCTCACAGCCCTGTCTTCTGGCTCCCGTCACTCTGCGCCTTAGCAAGGGGGGTACATTGCTGAGTCTGTGCTCACGGTCTTAGGCTTTGTGTCAGAGAAGCTTGGCTAGCTGTGGGCTTATTTGTGGCTACTGTTTCTTATGAGCTATACAAGTAAAACGATACAAGTGAAAGAACTGAACTAAACAGAGTAAGTCAGAAATGAAAGTTAAGTATTGGCGAGCCTTTCTTGTGAGTGTGGATTCTTGGGGGGGACTTCTCCTGGTGAAGTATCAGGGTGTCTACAATGGCTTTCATAAAGACAAGTGAAAAACACACCCCACTTTGCCTTTAGCCTTTTGCCCAGGCTTGTCTGGGATTGGAGTTCCACAGCCTTGGGCTTCCAAAAGCTGAGGTCATATGTGTGTGTGCGCTACTTAACCTCTGTTGCAGTTTTGGCTTTTTGTTTTTTGTTCTGTTTTTTAAAACAGAATTTATTGTATTCTATGCTGGCCTCCCACTCTGAGGCCACGATGACCTTGAATTTTGACACTTTCCTTTACCTTGCAGTGCTGGGCTTCAGGCGTGCAGTAGACACCAGGTTTATTTGGCACTGGGGGTTGAAGCCAGGCTTTTTGTATGCCCTGTTTTGCTAAAATTTAGAGCTAACTTGCGTCTTAATTCTTTGTGTCCCGTTTGTTGTACTCTGGGCCTCTCCTAGCTCTGTCTGCCCACTGGGACGCCTGGCTGCTTCCTGGAGGCCAAACTGTCTGGATAGTGTCTTATTTGGTATGACTTAAGAAGAGAGCATTTGCCTAGGTTTTGTGGGTCTGCTGGGAAGCTTAATAACAAGACTTCTGAAATCTAAGGTGGTTGCACTGGGCACCACCGAAGCTCACCAGGCAGATGAGAACAGCCATCCTATGGCTTGTCCAGCGTAAAGATGCCAGCACCGTAACAGGCTCTGGGGGCAGCGGGATTCAGTCTTGAAGACCTTTGCTTTAATATGTAGTTAGATGGTTGTGTGACTTAATTGTTAACAGTGGCCTCATTTTAGTGATCATCCCTTGGCAGTTTAATAACTCAGCGATATAAACCAGTCTAGAAATCAGATTGTGTGGATAAAGTTGGTTTAGTTGGTTTCTACAGACCATTCTGTTTTTGAGGTTCCTGGGCTAAGTTTAGCGTGTATCAGTGAGAGAGCAGTGTGGAGGAGGGGCGCACTAAAGGCAAAGGGTGGATGAATAAACAAATTACTGGCAATGCGACATAGTCTGGGTAAGGAAGGTAAAGGGAAACTACTCCCCAGCAAGCACGGCTGTCCACAGTGAGCATCGGCCTCCACTCCTCCATTGCATCTTTTCTGTTTTGTTTGTTTGTTTGTTTTCCTTCACATTGCTCCCGACACACTATGCCTACACACTTCTTAAATTGTAAGGGTAAATGTGAATTGGGATGATAAAGACACCAGCTGCATTCTGGGAACACGGCAAACCTCTCTGATAATGCGTCACCCAGTGCACTGACTGGGTGAGCTTCACGTGGTGCGCAGCAGACTTTTCCCTGGGCAGAAGCAGAAGCCTGTGTCCCGTTGTTTGCTCGTTTGTGGTGGTTTCACTGTCATGTTAATAAAATATTGAGCTTGGTTTTTACTCACTTAAGTGAGTGGATGTGTGCTGGCCTGAAACAGCCTCCTCTGCTGCTGTGTTCTGCACGGCTCTCCTGATTAGGCTTAAAGGTGCCAAGCACTGTCACTTCTCGGTAGAACATGCCTCCTTGCTTTTTTAGGGACGCAAGCACGAAAGGAGTGTGGTTTGTCAAATCACTGTCTGATCTTTGCAAATCTTTTCCACTTGGGGCATGATCATTTATAACCACAGTTTGCTTTAGAAAAGTTGTAAAAATATGAGGTTTCAAAGGGTTTTGAGTTTGGGGACATTTTTTTTTTTCTTTCATGAAAGAATAGTAGTGTTCCATGCCTGGCCTCCTGGGACTTGTGGGGTTTGTAATTGAAAGACAATTACTTGGAATAAATTAATTCTCATTAAATTTTCAATCCACTACTTCCTGGCATGTTAGAGTCAGTTAGTTCATATATTATTGTATTATTGTCATTATTATTTGAAGTAGGTCTCCTGTATCCCAGGCTGGCCTTAAACTTGCTGTGCAGCTACAGATGACCTTGAACTCCTATGACTTCCTCTCTCTCTTGAATTCTCGGATGGCAGGCCTGTACCACTGCACTCAGATTAAGTGGTGCTTGGGATCGGACCCAGGAATTGTGCATGTACGTGTGAGGCAGGCACTCTACCAACCGAGGCACCCCCCCACAACCCTGGCACTCTACCAACCGAGGCACCCCCCACAACCCTGGCACTCTACTAACCGAGTCACCCCCCCAACCCTGTCTCCTGTTAATTGTGCTACATCAAAGTTCATAACCCTTTGTATATATATATGTAGCTGATGTGCTACAAACCCAAAAGTGTTGTTAATTTTCTTCTAGTTGATATATATTTTGGTAAAATACCATAGCCAGAAGCAGCTATTGGGAGGAAGCATTCTTTTGGCTTATGGTTCTATAGGGAGGACAAGACATGGGAGCAGGAAGCTTGAGAGATCATATCTCCATTTACATGCAGGAATGAGAGAGAGACAGAGACAGAGAGACACACAGAGACAGAGACAGAGAGACAGAGACAGAGAGACAGACAGTCAGACAGACAGACAGAGACGGGACAAGATAACAAACCCCTCACAACGAACCCTAGGTGACATACTTTTCCCAGCATTGCTGAACCATCTCCTCAAACAGTGACAACCAACTGGGGACCAAATGTTCAAATGCCCCCTACCTATGGTGGCCACACAGCACATATTGATGTCTGAAATAACAATAAATCTTTTATAAATTAAAAAAAATTATAGGAAAGGAAAATATGAAGTTAAAACTATGAAAAAGGAAAGTAACTTTACCCATATCTGGATCTTAGAGTCTGCCATGCCAGCTCATGGGAACAGGAGAAAATCCATCATTGCATTTCATTATTAGCATATTTTGTCAGACCCCTGGAGACCTGAATAGATTCTAGCCCACCTACCTTCTGGACTCTTAGGGTGCAGCTTTTTTTTTTTTTTCTTTTAAAGCTACAGTCTCAATATGTAGCCCAGGTTACCTCTGATTTTGTATTGATACCTTGGACTGGTCTAAAATTTGGAATCCTGCTGCCTCAGTTTCCAGTGTGCCAGTATTAAAGGTCTATGGCACCAAGCCCAGCATAGATTTTTAATGACAGTGTTATTTGAATTTTCTTTATGATGATTTCATGTGGTATACGGATAAAGAATGGTGGCTGCCTCTGTTGTATTTAGTAACCAGTGAGAGAATCTGGAGAGCTGGAGAATAAAAAATGAGGAAAGTGTGTCCAAGTGAATTGAAATGGTAAGAATGGGCTCACCAGCATATGTGCTTCTGTTTCATGGGATTCACTCTTCTCACCAATTATCAACTTGTTCCATAGTAGCTTTCATGCCTCTGTCACTTCAGCTTTCACATGAGAGCAAGCAGACATGAAAAGGGGAACGCATGCATGCGAAACCAGACCCCAAGTCACAAGGTTGCACACCAGTTCACTGGGACACTCAGGTAACAAGGTTGCACACGGATTCACTGGGACACACAGGTCACAAAGTTGCATATGGATTCACTGGGGCACCCAGGTCATAAGGTTGTACATGTATTCACCAGGACACCCAGGTCACAAAGTTGCACACCAATTCACTGGGGCACCCAGATGACAATGTTGCATACCAATTCACTATGACACCCAGGTCACAAGGTTACACACCAGTTCACTGAGACACCCAGGTTACAACTGTGCTCATGGATTCACTGACTATTAGCACTTTTTCATGATGCTGTCAGTTGCCTCTGGGGAAGGAGTTGCAACATTTCTCCTGTGCTTTGTTGGGTTATGCAATAGAAGCAACATTTTTATTATTTTACTATTTGTTATTATTATTTACATTTTACTGTTCATTTCCTTAATTTAGCAATCATCAATAGGTGAGTTATAAGAAGCCTTTTGTAATATTTGCCTGCAGCTACTAAGTTGATGGCTTGACTGAATTCCCGGACCAGTTTCACCTGGGTTCCTAAACTGACGAAGTGTTTCTCTGAGAAGGTTGGTTGGGTGACAATGTTGAGTGTCTCGAAGGGCCGCGGTGACATTCAGTGCCAATGGAGGGCTTTCCTCACATTCTTCTTAACCCAGGCAAATGCTCCCAATGCAGATGTGAGACAGAACGCTCCACTGTCATAAAAGCTAGTAAGAATTTAGACCTTAAATTAGCTGTGTGGTATAGTGTTTGCAATATTGCTTCCTCATTGACCAACCGTCGAAGCTCAGGGCCTGTAGAGAAAGCCTCAACGCTCTTATTGCCTAGAACATAGAACCGATCTCACCTGCAGAGTCACAGGCTGGTCCTTCTGTACCCCAGGCCTAAGTGTCACAAGTGAAAAGGTTTGCGAGGTTGACTCTAAGCCCTCTCTCTGTGTTACGGAGGAGGGAAGTGGAGGCACGAGAGAACATTCAGCCGTTCTCACGGAGCGCTGTACTGTTTGCTGTCTCATTACTGCTGAGTCAGGAATGAGTGCTTTTTTTTTTTTTTCTGGGTTAGCTTGGCAAGTCCAGTCCATTACAGCTGGGCCGTGTGTTCACAGGAGCTTGAGGCAGCGCCTCACACCACCTCGTCTTCCCGGAAGCAGAGGCGAGTGCTGGTGCACACTTGGCTTTCCTCACATTCAGCCCATGATGCCAGAGGGAGGGTCCCACTCACTTGTACGGTGGGTCTCTCTACTTCACATAATCTAGAAGCTCGCTAGCGGACCCGCCCAGAGGCCTGTCTCCAAGCTGACTATAGGCCTTGTCGAGTGGATAATCAGTTTAATCACCATGAAGGGTTTCCTTTTGAAAGAAGACCTGAGCATGCCTGCTGTCCTCTGCGTGCCCTGAGATGCCTGGGGGCTTTATCTAAACCAGTCCGTCCCCTCATCCCCGGTGATTCTTCCTGTGTGGAGTAAGTGTCAGCTCACACTTGCTACGGGGAAACAAGGAGGCGCATTAGAAATCTGTACTAATGCAGATAAATTTCATAAAACCAGACAAGATTGATGACTGACCCTACTTAATTCAGAATAAAGGAAGGGAATCTAATTTTTCTATTTCTCCACACCCCGTTTGCTACAATGAAAATGGCATTATCTTTTGAATCATTTCCAATGAAATGATTTTCAATATTGTCGTCTTTGTGACATTTGGACAATTAGAATGCATTTCTTAAGCCTACTGGAAATGCCACAATGCTTTTTCTTGTTTTCGATTTTTCCCCAGTGGTTCTCTCTACTTGTTGCCTAGGAAACCACTATTGGGTTGGATTCTTATTGCTTGGTTGCCAGGCTGGCAGAGTGACAGGTGAAGTTGTTTAGGTTTACTGGTGTAAAAGTGCTGCTTAAATATTAGAAATGTTTCATCGATATTAAAGCGGTTTATCTCCCCAATTAAAAATCAGCTGGCTCTTCGATGCACTTAACATACAAAACAGCTGCTTTGATTGGGGCGGGAACTTTATTTTGCAGCACATTTATGATAACATTTGTATTGTCACAGCAGGTTAGTGCTAAATATAACACCTTGGTAAACAAAATCATGTGTAAGTAATTGTTTATTTCTTTGGGACATCTAGAGATGAACCGTGATTCCCCAAAGTGCAAAGATAAATATAAAATATGTCACAAAAGTGCCAGGAAATGTTAGAAACTTTAGGTTCTTCCCTCCCTCCCTCCCTCCCTCCCTCCCTCCCTCCCTCCCTCCCTCCTTTCCTTCCTTCTTCTGTCTCTCTGTCTCTCTGTCTCTCTATCTCTCTCATATATTGATTCTATTTTCTCTGTAAATGTTTTGCTTGCATGTGTGGGCACAGTGCACATGCTTGGTGTCCACAGAAGCTGACAGTGAGTTGACCCGCGTCCTCTGCAGTAAACAAGAGCTCTCAACCGCTCAGCAGTCTCTGCTCTTTTCCCTTTTCATCTTTAAACTTGCAAAGTCAAGTGGGGAGAACGGAGCCGCCCGGCTTTGGCCCTTATGGAGCAATAAAAGGGTAACACAGTTGAGACCATCAACCATAGTTTGGGGTCGTACTTTTCGCTAACTGCGGTTAGCTGGTCTACAGAATTACCAGATTCTTAAAACGTTTCCATGACAGGAGTGTCTGAGCAGGGTAGTAGTCCCTGTTCTCCCGTCGCTGTAGTCGCCGCCAAGCTTTGAAAGAAGGCCAGCGAGGCCTGAGTGAAACAGCCTCTGCCAGTCGCCCCTACGTGGGGCAGCCCAGCAGTGTTGCTGCTCGGGGAAGAACCCCGTGACTTGCTAAAACACACAGAACTTTAGATCCACTGTAGTCATTGGCTTTGGAGTCTGTGCTGCGAGCTGGGTCCCCAGGCCTGACCTTTGCGTGTGTCAGCACGGCCCCATGTCTCGGCAGCTCACTAGACCTGACCACGGTGCTTGTGAAAACATGACTAGGCCCACCAAACGCTAGAGCTTCAGTGCTTCTCCAGGCATTTCACGAAATAAGCCCAGGTCCACTTTACAACAAACTGGTGAAGATTTAGAAATATTGATGTTTCTCACTGAGCATACACACAAACATGGGCTTGCTGATGGTCTGAATTTTCACTTTTAGGATCTGAAGTCAGATATAGCAAGGGAGGGGGCAGATCCACATGAAGATGGCTTTCTCGCTGCCTGTTACAGGAAAGACAGACATCCTGAACTCACCAAATTTTGTCTAAAATGGTATTTTGTTATAAATCCATTTTACAAGGTCATACAGACTAAGGTCACCTCACACATTTCCGTTAACCCAGGTCATGCTAGTGGCACAGGTGTGAAGTGTGAAGCGTGTGTGTGTGTGTGTGTGTGTGTGTGTGTGTGTGTGTGTG
>OU015753.1:1488458-1501075 GCA_907169655.1 Acomys percivali | reverse complement strand
TGTTTCTTCCTTGATAAAGACATTGACCTTATTGTAATTGAGAGAATAGATATAAAAAGGCAGGGACAGCCAGAAGCCACGTTTATTCATCAGTTTCATTTATAAACCAGCATTTTTGCAGACATTTCCAAGGACCATTTTTCTGTGCTAGAAGAAGAATTTAATAATGAAGATGAGCTCTAGCTGGCAAAGTTCATACGAGCACAGCTTCCATTTGGCCCTGGGAACCTCCTAGAGAGGATGGAGCTGGGCACACTCGGTGCCCTCCGTGCCAGCGTTCAGCTGTATCTGGGCCTGGGGCACAGAGGTGGTCAGATCTGTCTGTGCAAAAAAACCATAGCTCTTGCCTCAAAAGGAGCAAACAGATGGTTCCTTCGGGAACCAAGTGCAAATGACCGTGGCCCAGGGAGACACATTCAGGTCACTCCAAATTTTGTGTCCCAACATGGTACACTTTCTGTTTTGTCTTAAAAAAAAATATCAGAACAAAGAAAATTATAAATCGAGGCACTTTTGAACTACGTTGCTGGAAGTGCAGGCAGGCTGGTTACAGCACAGGGGAAATCTGAGCCGTAGGTCCCAGGTGCTGTTGGAGGATGTTCGTAGTCCTTGGATTGCTGGAAGCCAGTGGTCTGTTAGTACATTTCAGAATGATTTACCTAACAGTCACAAGGATGTTAGGTCACTCTCAGAGGTGGGCGGGAAGCTAAGATAACCTGGGTAATTTAGCTCTTGGACCCGCTACGGCCTTCCTCTCCACAGACATTGGTGTTCTGGTCACTCAGCCTTTGCAGAGGGTTCAGTGTGGAAGAGACTTTTTCCCCGCCCTGGGAACTGCAGCCAATAGCTCCTAGAGTGAAGAGGCCAGATCTTGTTCTAATGTTGCTGTGACCCAACCAGGCCAAGAATCTGGGGCCCCTGGTTTAGAAAGGATAGAGCCAAGCTTAGAGCGAACGCTACAGTCACTTGAGCCGAAAGAGCTGGGCTTTCCCCCCTCGCTCCTTTCTGAGCCTTGGGACTGTCCTCCAGAGCCTGGTGGTGGAACTGTCAGTCCAGGTAGGGCTGAGCACCGGGCCATGACAAGTGTATGGGGAACTCCTCCCAGGCTTTGGCTTGGTGCATTCCCATCGGAGCGTAGGTTTTGTGACATGGCTCGCATTAGTAACTTAGCCCTTCCCAGAGGGAACTGCGTCTTCAGGAACTGTGCAGTAGCCGCGGAGAAGAAAATCGGCTGCACTTTGCACGAGGAGTAACTGCGCTATTTGTATAGCAAGTTCTATTTGAAACCTTGTGGCTGCATGCTATTTTTAGGTTTGATTAAATATCTTCCCAGCTTATGCAGGGCTTTTGGAACAAGTTTATTCATTGCCTGAAGTGGTTAAGTAATACATGAGTCAACCGAAGAGCTGAGGGAAGCAGAGTTGTCATCCTCGGTGCTGTGAGGAGCAGGCGGGAGCAAGCCTGACTTTTTTTTTTTTTTTTTTTTGGGGTTTTTCGAGACAGGGTTTCTCTGTGTAGCCTTGGCTATCCTGGACTCACTTTGTAGACCAGGCTGGCCTCGAACTCACAGCGATCCGCCTGCCTCTGCCTCCCGAGTGCTGGGATTACAGGCGTGCGCCACCACGCCCGGCTTGAGCAAGCCTGACTTAACACTACACCGCAGCCTGTTTAGCACGTGCTCCAGTTCCTTATTAGATTTACCCTTTCCTCACTTTATTTAAAAAAAAAAAAAAAAAAAAAAAAAGCACGTCACCTAGGAAAACAAATCAATATTTACAGTGCACTAGCACCACAGAGAATCTGGAATCTTGTGAGGGTGGGTTATTGCTTCTTTAGCCCTCTTCTTCAAAGCAACGGTGACATCAAACGGCTCTGCACAGCTGTCCCGGGCCCAGTTCCACAGAACATCCCTCTGAGCTGCAGCCAGGAGGCTTAATTATTAAAGATGCCTATCTTTGAATTTTCTTTTTTAATGTTTCAGAGGTTAGGCTTTGAACATTTATATATTAAGTACATCAGAAGATTACTTGGTTGGAAAGTTTCAGTATTGTGTTTTTTAAATACTTCTATTTTCCTGAAAATTAGGGCCGAGGAATTTCAACAGTTAAGTGTCTATTATTGCTATTAACTGTAACGGGCACAATGTACATGAGATTATTTGTGATGCTGCAGGAGGGTACCGGCCCAGGGTCACTCTGTAAGCTGTACATGCTTTATGATGGCTAGATCTGGCCTGTGTGGGTTGTTTTGGTTAAGACAGTTCAGCAGGAGGACCAAGTCCTCAGTGTGGGTTGCAGCGTGCACTAGGCAGGAAACCCTGACTCTGTAATAGTGGAGGAGAATTGAGTTGAGCACTAGTGTGTGCTCAGCGCAGGCTGTGGTGTGATCAGCTGAGCTGAGCACTAGTGTGTGCCAGTGCATTTCCCTCTGCTCGCGCAGGCTGTGGTGTGATCAGCTGAGTCTAGATCCCGTCCCCACGACTTCCCCACAGCGTTGGGCTGCAAACTGGAGCTGTGAGCCAATTAATCTCTCTCTTAAGTTGCTTTCCTCGATGGTCAAGGCAGGATGGTGTTGTGTGGATGGTACAGAGCCTCCTGACAGTGGGCTCAACCGTAAGTCTATACACGTACCATGATCACCTTCCTCAGTACCCGTCTGCTCACTCAGATGTCCTCCTTAACCGTGTGGCTAACTCTGAACCTGCCCGTACCGCTCTTGGTATCTGCAAGGTGTAGCGCTTGTGATGTTGCAGCATATTTGGAGGTGTCTAGGAATGCTTTCCTTGTTTGTTTTGTTTTTCTAAGAGAGGGTTTCTCTGTGTATCCCTGGCTGTCCTGGACTCACGTCATAGGTCAGGCTGGCCTCGAACTCAGAGATCCACCTGCCTCCGCCTCCCAAGTGCTGGGGTTATAGGCGTGCGCCACCGCACCCAACTCCTAGGAATGCCTTTATGTTTTTTTCTGACATGTAGCTAAATGGTTTTCAGTTCTGTTAGGAAGATCAGCGGAGGATCCTGGTTGGTGCAATGAACATGTATGGGATCACATGTTTGGTCCTCAGGGGTCTTCTCAGCCATCACTGTGGTCCCCGATTTTACCAGTTAGGAGCGAAGCCGTGTAGGAGGAACCGATCCCAGGTTCCCAGGTCCTGGCCAGTGGTTCAGTGCTTCCTAGGCTCTGACGTCACTTCAGGGAGGCCAGAGGGTAACACATGTTCATCGTTATGAAGATATAACCCCTGGGCTGGGTGGAGGTACTGGGGTAGGCTCAGCTGCCATGTCTGAGGCCCTGGCCTCGGTCCCCCAGCCCCAAGGGCACGAGGAACCCTCATAGCGTTGTTGACTTCCTTCGCACCAGTATGAGCAGGAGCAGGTCGCTAGGCGTGTGGCAGCATGCGCTTTGTGTGCTCCACACGCTCAGTTGAAACAACACCTTGGCCACTTGTCACTCATGCTGTCTGTCCCTTGATGAAGCAGCACGAACAATCACTTCAACCTGACTTCAAGTACACAGATTTTAAATGGCAGAATGGGAGGCAGGCGTAAAACATCTCGGCCATCTCGAAAAAGTGCTATGCAACAGCTTGAATTGGGAACATTTTAGATGTGAGAGAGAGAGAGAGAGAGAGAGAGAGAGAGAGAGAGAGAGAGAGAGAGAGAGAGGGAGTGTGTGCGTTCGGGGGGGTGGGGGGGGGGGGGTCTACGTACAGATTATAGGTTGATGTTGGGTGCTAGCCACCTCATTTTTAGACAGATTCTCTTGCTGAACCCGGAGCCTGCCGTTTCTGGCTAGGCTGGCTGGTCAGAGAGCTAACGGGATCCGTTTCTCTCCGCTTTCCCAGCATCGGGGAACCTCATGCCTACACAGCAGACACTTTACTTACCTATTCATCTCACTAGTCTTTTTATTTTTATTTTCTTAAAAAAAAAAAAAAAAAAAAAAAAAGGGCAGAAGGATCTTGGGCATTCAGAATTTGATATCTGATGGTTTCTATCAGGTGGATGACAGAAGCCCACCAAACAAGGGCGGCGAGTGACGGTATTTGTTGCCAAATATAAAACTCAGCCTCATAGTGAAATGCAGGTTTTGGAAACTTACACCCACTGTGAGCATGACTGACATCTTTCCAACCCATAACTTGCTCCTGTTGACAGCTTTCCCGCCCTAACACATTCCCAGTGAGACCGGTCTTAGAGACGTTAGCACGTGTGATTTTTTTTTTTTTCTGATAGGAAAGAAAATGCATCAACATTGATAGGACTGGCATAGCTCAATAACTGATACTTTCCAGATGACTAATGCTACAGGATTTTCTCATAAGTAGATAGTCCATCAGAAGTGTGAGACAGACAAGCAGATTTTGATGTAACGGAAGCGTTCACACCCGTGTTGTCCCTGACCTTTGAGAAGCTGCTGCCCCTCCAGCGTGGAGAGGAGCCTCTGCAATTATCTCAGAAGTCAACTAGAATAAGGCCATTGCCCGAGCTTCTCGTCTGCAGTGCTGCGCTTCTTCATCTCGCAGCAGCGGCGCCTGCAGAAGCAGATCTGAGGGCCAGGCGGCTTGTGTTGGTATGCGGCACAGAGCAGTGGCTGTCTCCTGTTACATGCACGCCGCTTTCGTAAACTTGTCATAAACTCATTGCTTGTGGGAAATGCAGTGGGTTATTGTTACTTAAAGTGAAAGAAAGTCAGTAAATATTTAGCATTTTTTCCATTTTCATTTATTAAATGGTAACCACCCTCAACCCTGAGTCGCAGGAGCCACAGCTGTTGGAGACACCCACTCACTTTTTTTTCGTTGCTGTTGTTTTGTTGAACTGTGTAGCCCTGGCTGGGGCTTGGAACTCACTGTGTAGACCAGACGGGCCTCAAACTGAGAGATGAGCCGGCCTCTGACTCTGCATCACCACACCTGGCCCTCACTTTCCGGACGTGGTCAGGTCCTGAGGTGAATGTCTGAGAACCACATTGTCTCCGCCTGTTCACCCGGGCTGTTCTTTATCACCAGACTACCCACCACGGCCCTCCTCCACTAACAAATAAGGCTCTTCCCCTGTTGCCATGTTTTTCAATGCAAACGTGTGTTGTTGCAGTCTGCGTTTACACTTGGGGTGCTGTTTGTCTCCTGCCGGAAGTGACGAGGCCATCACTTGAGTGTGTAGTTTTCAGTGTGTACGGTTCTGCCATGAAGACAACAGCATTCTTCTCCTGAACAATTGATACCAGCGTTTGCAGTCACAGGTGCAAACAGAGTGGCTTTTGTGATGCATTGCCGAACAGTAGCAGTGATTCCTGTGGTCACTGAGCCCTGCTCAGGAGCCTGAGTTCTTGCCTGTGTCATTGATCTGTGGCTGCAGTTGGCTGTTCCCGCACCCCCCTTGTCTTTTTGAGTCCAGCTTATGTGTGAAGTCACGTGCTTCTCCACTGTGACTACACAGGATTCAACATTAAAAAATAAAGTCGTTCAGACCCTCAAGGGAAGCTGTTTGTCCCTGAGTCCGTGTTTGTGAAAGCTACATAAGAATGCCTTATAGTTTTCAGACAGTTACAGAACCAAGGGGCAGGGGAACCAGTACATCTCCAAGTGGGCACCATTATAGTGAGAGGTAATCCGTCTCTGCTGGACCCGAATTTCTGTGAGCACGAATGCAGAGCCATGCTGGGGTCTTTCTTTCATAGTTCTATTGTATATTACATATAGTAGATAGTGTATATTGTATATAGTGTGTATATTTGTGGCATACAGTGTGGTGCTGCCATGCATACATGGCACGCAGTGATGTGTGTGTGCACATGCAGTGTAATTCATGTCTTCATCTTCTCGGACATTCCTCACTTACGTGCCAGGAACCGTCGGGATCCTTTACTTTGGCTCTTTTGAAGCGCACAATAAATAAGTAATTCTTGGCTGCAGCCACCACACTGTCCGTCAGCCTCCAGAGCGTGTTCTGTTATCTGCCTGTCTTTGTGCGTGTTTCCTCCTCCTCCCCCTCCTCCCCCTCCTCCCCCTCCTCCTCCTCGCTCTTCTCTCCCACAGTGTGAGTTCTATGCCAGCATCTCCTCGGCTTCTGCCTGCGACTGAGACTATGAGCTCTCCTGTGTCTGGCTCACTTCAGCCACCTTGGCCCTGGAGTCTTCTCATCTTAGGACGGCAGATGCTGCTTCTGTGTTGCGGCCACCCAGCTCCCATGGCCCCCTAAAGCCTTTGAAACCCGGCATTTTCATCTTGTTGTACGGTTACCTGAGATTCTTCTAGTGAGAACCCATTGCTGACTTCTTCATTGAGTTCTGTAATTTCCTGAGCAGCCTGGTTATTGATGCTGCCCAGATTCACCTTGTTGATTTTTTTAAAAAATATTTTTATTTAATTTTAATTTATGTGCATTGGTGTGAGGGTGTCAGATCTTGGAGTTAGAGACACTTGTGAGCTGCCATGTGGTTACTGGGAATTGAACCTGGGACCTTTGGAAGAGCAGACAGTGCTCTTAACCACTGAGCCAACTCTCCAGCCCCACCTTGTTGATTTTGACAAGGGGATGCAGGCATCACAGAGGGTACTCGTTAGAGGGTAGCACAAAGATGGTGCCCAGAGTGGGCACGTGGTCACTGTTTGGAATCAGTTTCTCTGGAATGCAGACATGGCTTACTAGCCTCACGGGGAGGGGCCGCATATTCTGCCTCCCACGAGTGTCCCTCATAAGGCGGTTTCCGTAGCCCCTGGCCCTGTGCTGCTTCATGCAGTTGGCAGACGTCCTCCGCCTCCATAGTCAACTTTTATTTACAGATGCAGTTATGTAGACTGAACAGATGTGCATGGCACTGAGCACATCAAGAGTAGCCTCAGAGTACCCAAATGTGTCAGTGTTGCTTAAAGGGAGAGAAATTAAAAAGCTCTTCCCCTTGGGAACTCGAATTCTCTACTTCTCCACCCCCTGTCCCCACCCCCCATCCCCCGCGCCTTCCCTGCCTGTCTTATGTGAGTCTGAATCTGTGCCTGCCTGAGTGCTCTCCTGCCTTGCCTGTCCCCAGCAAGGGACTTTGTTCTCTTTTATTGAACAGCACAGAAAGCGGTCACACAAGGCAAAGAATGAAGGGTATTTTACAGAAATTTTTTTAGTAGGATTTACAAGGGATTAAGCCACTGGCTTCCAGCTCACTGAAAATGAACCAACGCTGTTGAGAAACGTCTGTGTGTTGTCGTCAACGTTTGTGGGGGAGATTCATTTTATAGAGTTGCTTTCAGCATGCTTGCTGCTTCCGGGATCTGTTACCATAGCATACGTACATACGTGCATTTCTCGTGGGTCAGGAACAATTAGAATTGTGCGTTATCTTAGGGTGTAGAAGTTGAGTTCACAGGAAAGCCAAAGCCTGTAAAGTTGGTTGTTCTTTTAAAGTCAGGCGAGACAAACAAGCTGAGTACACAGTGTCAAGTCTTAAGTGACCTCGCCGTGACCTCGCCGTGACCTCACCGTGTATTACTAACTTTGGCTGTGAGGTCTAATCCCTTCGGATATTGGGGATACTTTCATCATAGTGCATTGCCACAAAGATGCGAATTTCCTTTGTTTCAGGTTAACAGGTCCACACAGCACTCATGTCTAGGCAACAGTGATGGTCCAGGTAATGGTGTAGTGGAGGCCTGTGTGGGTGCAGTGTTTTCTCCCCACTGTGTCGATGTCAGTAAGAAATTCGGTGAAATTATAAAGTCTGAGTTTGCTGCGGGATGGGATATAGTTCTCTGTAGTCGTTCTGTGTCGGATAGCGGGGGCTCGTTTTAGCCCTGTGGCTGTGCCCCTGCTAAAGACCTTCTCTTGTGAGCAATGTGGGATTCATCCTTACACACTGGAAGCTGGGGGAGGAGGTTGGTGCCGAGACCTGGTTAAGTGATGGAAAACAACAACCCTGGCACGGATGCTGCCCAAAGCGACGCCATGGTAACCGTCGGGGCTACTGTGTTCTCCTGCCTCCGCTCCACAGTGCTGCGGTTACAGGTGTGTGTCACCACTCCCAGTTCATGTAGTACCAAGGGTGAGTCTAAGGCTCCTCTGTGCTAGGCAGCTACACCCCACCAATGGAGCTGCCTCCCTAGCCTCTGTTTAATTTTAAGTAACGGCAACTGCCACAGGTAACTTACACACACTTAAAAATCAGAAATTACCTCCCATAATTTTCATGTGTACGTTCCTTCTATTAAAATAGCCATAGCCAATGTTAAACTCATGAGGTTTTGTTGTTGTTGTTGTTTTGTTTTTTGTTTGTTTGGTTTTTTGCTTGTATGGTGTTGTCCAGCTGGTGGTACTGTTATCAAATTCTCAGGGTGCAGCTGTAAATACCAAGTGTGGTATTTCTGGGCTTGACTGGCGGGTGAGTTTTGATCCTTCCTGGTTTGTAGGTGGGCTTTCTGCTTCCTGAGAAGAACTGTTTTGTTTGACTTTTTTTATTGCTGCTGTTGTTGGTTGCTCTTTTGAGACAAGGTCTCACTGTGTATGTAGCCCTGGCTATTCTGGAACTCAATATGTAGACCATGCTGACCTCTAACTCATGGAAATCCACCTCTGTCTCCTGAGTGCTGGGATTAAAGGCGTGCACTACCACGCCTGACATTTGTTAGACTTTTTTTTTTTTTTGAGGTGTCTATTAAACCAAGTATCCTAGGTTTCTCCTCTGCTGTGGCTCAACATGCTTCTGTGACATCACAACAGATATTGGCCTGAATTTGTTGAAGATTGTAGTAGCACAGTTAACTATAGGTAAATTCTCATTTTGCATGGACAGGTTATTAAAGTCGTCTTTCCCGGAGAGGTTAATGTGGGTTATGGAGGAGGCTCCTACCTGTTCATTTAGCACTCTCGAGATGCCGTACCCACTACATTTCTCCTAGCTGCCACAAAATACCGAACACAAGCGACCTAAGGAAGGATTTATTCTGGCTCAGACTGTGAGGGCACAGTCAGTCCACCATGGTGGGGGAGACTCTGCAACAGCAGAGAGAGGTAGCTCCTCCCATGGCATCCACCGTCAGGAAGCGGGGAAGAGGGGGGGCAGAGAGAGAGAGAGAGAGGGACAGAGAGACAGACAGAGAGAGAGAGAGAGAGAGAGAGAGAGAGAGAGACATACGCACAGACAGAGAGAAAGGCACTGGTCTGGTGCTCACTCTCTCCTTTTTATTCAGTCCGAGACTCCCGCCATGGCGCTGCGCAGTTCAGGGTGGATCTTCTATTCTTGTTTAAATCCGTCTGGATGCATGCCTGAGGTAGCACCTAGAAGAGGCCGCGTCTGTTCAGGTGACAGTTACAGCCGTCCAGCACAGTCATCTGAAGGAGAAGCTGCAGCTTTATGCCTTGCAGTTTATTTTATTTTGTTGAAGAAACGCAGAGTTGTATTCAACATGATTCTTCAGCAGACTATCCAAGTGTTTTCCAGTTGTGTAGGTACAACTAAAAGTTGGTTGAAATAATTTTTGTGTTCTTGCTTTGTTAATTGTCTTACATGGTATTTAGGATAATTTATCTAAGCGTAACTGGTGAACAGTGTGGGTTGTTACTCTCACTTGGTATTGATCACGTGCCAGGCACTCACTGCCTCTAGTTCGGACCCCACAGGCACCTTATCAAGCAGGGTATTGTTTCCTCATTATTCCTGTAGCAGGGGACTGTGGGACAGCGGGGCTTCTTGCCTTAGTAATGAAGAGTGGTGAAGCCAAATGACCAGCCCAGGCAGCTCTGGTCCAGCACTAGGCCGCCTCTTCCCCAGCCCTCACCACCCGGTGGGATTTGTGTTAGAGTGCTGGCCCTGTCTCTTTTTGAAAGCATTTCTTGGGCTGCCAAGATGCCTCAGCAAATAAAGGTGCTGCAAGTTGTTTTCCAGCATCCACACATGTACCCTGGCACACACGCACGCACACCACATACACACGCAGACACACAACGAACAACACATGTGATTAAACTAAGCTACACAATTACTATTACTCTCTGGATGGCGTGCATCTTCTCTAGTGCGGTGCTGATCTCTAAGCCCAGTCCTCTCTTTGTGTAGATACGCCTCTGCACGTCCGCCGGAGCAGCGACCCAGCGTTAACCGGCCTCTCCACCTCCGTCAGTGATAATAACTTTTCCTCCGAGGAGCCCTCCAGGAAAAACCCCACCCGCTGGTCCACGACAGCCGGCTTCCTCAAGCAGAACACCACTGGAAGTCCCAAAACCTGTGACAGGAAGGTAACCACCCCCACTCGTTTCTTCAACGGTTGTTATCTTGTGTCCACTGGCGCCATTTGTGTGTGGCCATGTGTTTCCTGGGCACATGCTGTGGCCCTATGTGAGCGCTAGTGGGTTTCTCATCAGTGCGTGGAGACAGTCGATAACATACAGTTTGTTTGAATCTTGTGATGAAATTTAATTCTGTGTATTGAGTATGGTCATCTGTGGATCCATGTTTTGAAATAATAATATATCCATATGATTAAAAATGTAGCCCCCTCTTTCTCATGCCTGCCCCCCCCTCCTTTGCCTTCCTCAGCCCCAGGGACTGGGACCTCCAGCCCTAACATGTCAGGGAAGTTCTTGAACACTGAGCTATAAAAACAGCCTCTGAAGAAAAACTTGAACATGAGACATTGCCCTATAAAATCTTTTTTTTTTTTTTTTTTTTTTTTTTTTTGTTAGTTTGTTTCTGGTTTTTCTCTTCTCTCTTCACAGGAAATTTCTTCTTTCTGCCTTAGGCGTGACCTTCTAGAGGTATTTCCCACAGGAATGAGCAAATGCCTGCATCGGCTTAGGAAGTAGGAAGTATATCAAAGAGCTTCCAGCTTTATAGAATTAGGAGTGTAAAAGCACACTTTGTGGTGTTTTATTCCGCTTCTTTGATCATTTCATCCCAAGTTTCCCTTCAGAGTGGAAGGATGCTGTCGGGTCACAGTGCAACTTGCTTCTTTTGACCTATGTTACTCAGCCCAATGAACACACTTTAGCATATTAACACTGTGCGAGGCGCCGTCGTCACCTCTTCCTGTAGAACCCAGATGTACCGTCCCACTCCGCCACGGCTCTAGCTTCTCAATGAGCTTTAAGCTGCGTTTTCATGTTTCATGGCTGTGTCTGCACAGTCAGAGTTTGTAATGTACAGAGCATGGAATGAGACACGTGGACGAGTCGCTACACAGTGCCAGTCTCAGTAATATCAGAGTGGACAGAGCTTGAGGGTTTTTTGTTTTGTTTTGTTTTGTTTTGTTTGGCTTATCCCCTGCATCTGTGTGAAAGTTCCTAGGGAAGTGCGGTTTTTTTTTTTTTGTTTGTTTTTGTTTTTGTTTTTAATTTTGTTTTACATTCCAACAAACTTTTGTCTTTATTAGTATTGGTTTAAGCAAAAGTAAAACCCATGGGGCATACACCTGTGAAATAAGAATCAGGCCAGGGGCTGGAGAGATGGCTCAGAGGTTAAGAGAACCGCCTGTTCTTCTAGAGGACCTGAGTTCAATTCCCAGCAACCACACAATGGCTCACAACCATCTATAATGAGGTCTGGTGCCCTCTCCTGGCCTGCAGGTATAAAGCCCTCATATACATTAAATAAGTAAATGAATATATCTTTAAAAAAAAAAAAAAAAAAAGAGTTGGGCCAGTGGTTTAGCTCCAAGGCAGACACTTGCATGGCACACACAATCTGGCTTCAGTCCCCACCTGACAAGAGTCCTGAAGGGCAGGGGTAGAAGGCAGTAATGCACTTTAGGGCTGTTGGTGCCTATGGATTTAGCTGTTAGCCTAGCTCTCAAAGATTCTATGAGGAACCATGTTAGATTGCTTTCTCACTGAAGCCAGCTTGCACCCTCAGAGGATGTGAAGGGAACCTGCGCAAAAGAAGCCAAATCTACTTCCTGAGTAGACCCCATGGCTTTTAATTTTTGTAAGAAATTTGTAAATATATAAATGTAAATATTTACACATTTATAAACAAGTAAAGTTTATAGTTAAAAAAAATCTTTTTTTTTTTTTTTTTTCCCAAGTGGAGTTTCATCTCATCAGGTCTGACGGGCCAGTTGTCTGAGCATAGCCAGGCTTCGCTGGTGACTCATTTAGTGTCCCGAGTACGTGACTTAGGTGAAGTAGCAGCAAGCAGATCTGCTTTTGTCACATTTGAAACTGAAAAGGTTTAATCCTTAGAATTCATTTCTGGAATTATTGGAAAAGCCCACAGAACACTCCTCGCCCGGTGCGTATCTGGTCTGCCTGTAAGCAGGCGCATCCCAGCGGTCTGTCCTCACGGGCATTCTGTCCTCACAGGTGCTTGCCTCGCCTGCAAAACAGAGGCTGAATCTCCAAGTTCTGTGAGCGGCAATGGGCCGTGGAGATTCCCTTTAATTACTGCCGCTGAAATCTGAGGCCCCCCCCCACCACTAGGTTCAGACAGGCGGAGTCATCTGCATGCGGACTCCGGCTTGCCGGGGCTCCAGGGAGCGATCCTCAGCCTTCCTGCCTCTGGAGCTGAGCACAGCATGTGAGGGCCATATTGAGATGCTTAGAGTAATTAGCCAAATGCACTTCTGCCTTTGTAGTAAATAACATGTATCTGTCATCGTGAAACACCTGGGGAACCAGGAGAATAAAGTCAAGCACCGCA
>OU015753.1:1467575-1477575 GCA_907169655.1 Acomys percivali | reverse complement strand
ACTTCCTGGTAATATTTATTTTAGCCACTAAGGTTTTTTTTTCCCCTTGAAAAACATGTTATTTATTTTTACTTTATGTCTCGGTGTCTGCCTGCCTGTCTGTCTGAATGTGTCTGGTGCCTGTGGAGGTTGGAGAGGGCATTGGATCCCCTGGGATTGGTGTTGCAAGCGGTTGTTAGCCATCATGTGGGTATTAGAAGCTGACCCCAGAGCCTGTGTGAGAGGAGCAAATACTCTTCACCACTGAGCCATCTCTTTAGCCCCAGTGGCCACCAAGTTTTAAAAGATTGTTTAATAGAAAGTCTTTGGACTTGCCAATCAAAGCCCATGCTGACAAATACAGGTTTGTTTATTTTTGTGAGTCATTCCTTTAGGTAAATCCAAGACTGTCTTATGCTTGCTATATTTTATGGTAGAAGAGAACCCTGCCCTGGCCCGTCGTGATGGGGTCTGTGGTACACAGCCCTCATAGGGGAGGCATCGCTATAGGCAAAGTGCTTGCTGCACAGGCATGACAGCCAGGTTTGCCTCCCCAGAGCCGGGCATGAGAGCACGCATGGCTGCAACCCCAGCGCTGAGGGAGGAGGGGATGGGGGACTCCCAGGGCCCACTGGCAACCCTGAGTCAGTCTAGCTGAAGGACGAGGCAGAAGTTTGGTGGGAAGAGGGGTAGAAAGGAGAGGGCGGGAGGGAATGGGAGGAGGCGGGGTTGGGAGGAGAAACTGTCTCAAAAGAGATGATAGAGAGACATGAGAGACAATGAGGTTGACCTTGGGCCTCCACACACGTGCCAGCAGCCAAGCTTCCTTGCACATACACAGACACACACAGACACACACAGACACACACACACACACAGAGTGAATGAATAATAATAATGGAAATATTGCATAGTGTGTTTACAGTTATTATGGAGGCTTCTATCCTCTCTCACAACCTGAGTTGAACTGAGGGGAGCAGTTTTAAAGTGTTCTTGTTGGAAACACTTTATATCTAGTATGGACCCAAAAAAGTTTCATTCCCCTATTTAATCTTACAATTTCCCTTTCTTAGAAAACTGAAATCAATATTTTGCAGCTCAAAAGTTAAAACCTGCTGTTACAAATTGGTATTTGAAAGCAGCATTCAGGATCACGTTGCATTTGGTACGTCTATGCTGCATTGAAAACTCAGTGAGCGGATACTCACGTAAAGACGTTGCTTGTCATAACCGTATCAGAATGAACAATTTTTCTCTCTCATGCATCCAGTATTATGATAGGCTGGCATCCTTGATATTTAAGTCAATCTTGACAGCAAGCTTGTGATTCAAGTTACAGAAAAGCCCAGAGAATCTTAAATCTTTTGCCTAAAACTTCAAGAATCCAAAGAAGAATAAAATGCATTGTTTTTTCCCCTGTTTTCACCATTTTGATAACTTATTGACAGTATCTTATGATCATAATAATGGAAAAGAAACAAAGAGGAAATGACGTGATTGAGGACGCGAGTCCCTAGAAACAAACCCCACTTTTTTTGCACGCACATTTGGCTGGAGGTCAACTTGGGAGCAGGAGCTATGCAGTCTCTTGGCCTACTGTGTGCTTTCTGGGCAGCTCTTCCCGCTCTTCCGTTAAACTCCCCTTCCCTGGCATCCGACTTAGACGGGATGCCTTCAATCTACCATTTTGTACGTGCTTGGGAAAATATTTCAAATACGTCGAATAATTCTCCTCGGCGTCAGAAAACCCAAGTGAGGGTTGTTAATTTGCGAGGTCTGTGTTTTTACAAAGATGCCCCTTCTGTTTCGTTTTGAATAGAAAGATGAAAACTACAGGAGCCTCCCACGGGATCCCGGCAGCTGGCCCAACCAGTTCCAGAGAGACAACGCCCGCTCCTCCCTGAGTGCCACCCACCCGATGGTGGACCGCTGGCTGGACAAGCAAGAACAGGTGAAGTCCCCGTGCTTGCTCTGTGCCGTTGGCGGGCAGCCAGTGGTTGGCTGGATGCGCTGTCTGACATTTCTTTATTGCAGTGTGTGGAGGAAAAAAATGGCAGCTCGGGTCTCCGAAAGCTGATGATGTAATCACACAAATACATCTTTGCTCTCACAAGTAACATCATTTCTCTTTGTGAATTTGACGTAAAAAAAGTTTGTCTTTATCAAAAGGCATTGAACTGAGAAGCCACACACCTTCTCGAAGACCGAGCCTCCGTTTGCCCCTGGTGAGGCTGTTTGAAATACTTGATAGGTAGGATATTGAAGGAAGTGGTTTCCTTCAGTCCGGAGCTTAGAAGCATCTTCCTCTGCAGAGGCTTGACAAATGCTGACCCGCCCACTAAATATGGCACAAGCAAGGCTACACCTGGGGGAAGGCTTTTGGGCTTTCTCAGCAGCAGTGCAATTAGCCACACCTGACTCCGTCTAATGGCCAAACACAACAGAAGTCAGATTATGGTTTTTGCCAGAAGCAGGCACTGCTGCTCCTGCAGGGGAACAAGGACGGATTGTTTTCCTCACCGGACACCCTTCCAGCCGCCGTCCGTCCTTTATTGTATGTGCTTAGTTAGATGTTCTCCATGCGTCCGTCCCCTGGGCTCGACGCTGGTGCCCCTTCTGAAGAGTTCTCTTTAGTTTTGCTATTGAAAATATGACTAGGAAAATTGCATTATGAGGGTATAGAAATGTAGGGTTAAAGAAAACCATCCTCTGCCTTGTCAAGTTAGGGTCACCAGGGTCGAACTGACAGCTGCCTCCCTGTAGAGACTCCATTTGAACCGAGGATGTCGGAAAGTTTTAGATTTTTATGTCTCTGGTAGTTTTGTGTTTGCTCCATTTCCTACTGGAGAGCTTGTTGCATTCTCTCTCTCTCTCTCTCTCTCTCTCTCTCTCTCTCTCTCTTTCTCTCTCAGGCAATTGTGACCACAGCAGCTTTGCCAGTGGTAATACACAGCAGGCACCCATAGCACAAGTAAGTGCTTTGCTGCTGAGCTAGCAGGCACCCGGAAGGCAGATGATGTCTTCTTCTTGGGGCGGGCACGCACCAATCCGCATAATGTAGGAGTCTTTCCCTCTGTGAGGAAATGGTGGGTTTTACTTGGACAGCACAGCAGAGGCTGTGGGCTTTGTGGAGGCCTGCGCTAGGGGTCAGGCTGGACCTGCTCTCCAGACACGGGGTCTGGCTTTGCAGTGATGAGCTCACCTTGCTCAGAATATTCTGTCTCAGTCCTAAATGAGATGCCCAGGAGGCCAAGGGCTGTGCATCTTTCAGGAAGTGCCCCCCTTTTAATGTTAATCTTGGGGTCTCTTCCTTTTGAGTCTTCTCAGAGGAAACAGGAGGGGCCTAAAAGTGACATGTTTGTTGTACTGCTTTTTGAGTTTTCCCGCTTTGGAAATTTTTACTCTGAGAAACCAGGAAGCCGAAAGAGCAGAGAAACTCTTAGTTTTGATGTTGGAAAGTGTTTTAAGAACTTGGAAATCTTTCCAAACATATCATTTTTCCTGACTGTGCATAGAATATTTTTTTAATGTTGGCAGATAACGCATCATAAGCTGACCGTGTTCCTTCCCGTTTCTTTGTGCTTTGTTGCGACTGATAAAATCTACATACGAGTTGGCACAAACCTTAGAAGCTCTTGACTGCAGGAAGTTAGGGCTAGGAAGCTGAGGGACCTGAAGGGAATGCGAGCTAATTGGGAGCCTGCCATTATCCTTCCTTGTCTCAAGCAGGCCTGAACCCAATTAGCAGATGCAGAGAGAGCAGAGCTCCGAGGCCCCTCCAGCCGCCATTTCCGCTCTGTGCTGGAAGTGACTGCCCTGACCTTTGAGGAAAACCCATGTTTTAGGGTTCTCCCATCAAGGAAAACTTCACCTAATTGGCGGAACGTGCTGAAGAGGAAAACACTTGCCTGCATGTCTGAGGATACAGTGTTACTAGCTGAGGCCCTTCTGACGCATCCTCACTTCCCAGTGGGATGCCTAAAAGCTCAATGCCAGGAGTGACTAAGCTGTGTCACACGCCTGTGCGGGCATGTGCACCTGGGTGTTTTAACTTGATGCTGTAACCTGGCATGTGCCTTGGGTAGGCAGGCTGTGGCTCCTGTGTGTACACAATTAGCCACAGTTGCGTTTGTTAAGAGATCACCTTAGATTTCTAAAGTGTCCTTCTCTTTCCAAGTGCTTCCTAAATTTATGTCTTCTCCAAATTAGAAGAAAGAGACAAACAAAGGAGCCGGTTTCCTTAGTCCTCGTACTATCCAGATGACGTAAGGAAAAATAAGCTTCCAGGGTACTGAATGATATTTATTCTGTAATTACAAATTTAGGAAATGGCTCACTCAGAAACCTGGTCACAGCAGCTGTGGACTGGCTAGTGAGCTGACTCATGGGCCGTGACATGAAAACACGGAAGCCCTGTGGAAGAGGCTCAGAGTGGGAATAGCTGGTGCTGCCAAATGTTGGTTGGAGAAATGCGAGTTCCTCGCCACTAAATCCTGCTTTCTATTAAAAAGAAAGATTTATTAATATTATTTCTCATTCGGCAAATATTTGCAAAACTTGTGCAGAAGCAAAACACAATTGTGTTTCTCTAGCAGCACTGAATGTGAAAGTTAAAGCCATCGAGACTGTTTTAAAATTAAATTTAGTTATTATTATAGACTGCTAGACACTTTATTATAGCAGAAATCTATCCTATTTACAATAACAACCAAAAATAAAACCCAAACCAACATTTTGGGAGAGCTGTCTTCTCACCCTGCTGTTGCTGTGTTGCAAATTACTTTGTCGTAGCTTGATAATAAACGGCTGCTATTATGAGGCAATTGTAACATTGTTTGTTTTAGGATGCAGGGGTTGGTAGGCTCCTGTACAGGTCCCATACATTATTTTCCTTCCTACATATTCTCTTCTTTTATTACCAATATCCTGTGGAGCGCAGGATGGCAAAGGGCCCAATGAATGCTCTGCTCCCAACACCCTGCATTCTTGGGAAAGCCTTTCTGGTCATAGGCAGGACACTTTGTTTCTCCCGAGAGAGAAAGGAAACATTTTACCCTTTCACAAGAGTGTACAGTGAATTTGTGACATATGTGTCAGCTTTGGAAAACCTGCGTTTCAGGCAAGCTGATGTGAGTGAGTCTGGACTCTCAGCTCTCTTGCTGTGTGTGAGCTCTGTAGGTCCCCTCTGTGCACTTGGCGACTGGCACTGCCATTGTGTCCAGCGCAGTCAGCTCTGTGCTCTGACGCTCACCGGAGGCTGCTCCCCTTTCTCTTCATGTTAGGGAAGACAAGGCTGATGTATGGAGTAGTGAGTGACCTTTTAGAAAGGGCTGTTTTATGGTAGGGCTGGGGCTAGAACCCAGGGCCTTCCACAGGGCAGGCAAGTGCTCTGCTGCTGAGCTGCAGCCCAGCCCTGGTCTTACTGTCTTGAATCCCATTTTGGAATGTTGAGCTGGCCACTGCCAGCCCCAGCCAACGTCTTTTCAGAATTGGATTCTTGCTTCAGTGGCGTCTTATCAGAATTAGAATACAATTTAACCTTCTTAAATCAGTTCTAGTTTTGTTTTGTTTTTTCCCCTGAAGAATATAATCTGACATTAGAATTAATTTAGTGTTAGTCCTTGTGCCCACTTTTATAGCTCCTTTTGTTTTGAGGCACGTACATTTATACATACATACATATATACATACATACATACATACATACATACATACATACATACATACATAGTTGTGGTAGAATTAAATGTAAAGGTTCCATTTATGCATGCCAGAATCCTCCAAGCTTTCTGATCACTTTTGCTTGGCTACTTGGTTAGCATATGGGTCTCTGTGATGATGGAGTTGGGAGGCAGCTGTGCCCTTCAAGTGCTGCTTGTCAGGATTTTTTTCTTTATTGTCTGTCCGTCTGTCCGTTCGTCCGTCCATCCATCCATCCATCCATTCATCCATCCATCCATCCTTCCTGCCTTCATTGCTCTGTGGGATTACAGCTATGAACCACCAAGCCCAACTTCTAATGTAGTGTGGGGGGACAGACCTCGGGCCTTTGTGCTTACCAGGCAAGCGCTGTACCACTGAGCCCCACCCCTCAGCCTGCTTTGTCCTTCTTACTGGCCATGACTACTACTTTCTTGTTTGATTGATGGAGCCGAAAGCCTGCAGGGAGCCAGGAGGAGAGCCAGAAATTCTGAGCAAAAACCAGTCGCGTGGTGTGTGGTGTCATGTCTGTGGAATCTTAGCGTTCCCAGAATGCACTGTTACAGTCAGCCTTGTAGATATTGGAGATTATAGATAAAGGCACATCATTTCATGAATCTTTGACCTTCAGGTGGCTTTTCCTATGCTCACAGCAGTCAGCCTTAGAGCCCTTTGTTGGAGCTTTGTACTCAGATGATGAGGAAAATGAGTCTCTCTTTGCTGTGAGCGCATTGTCCACACATCTGGTTCTCACTGTCTATTTAACAACCTCTTATTTTTTTCTAGGAATGCTAGTTAATAAATTACACCAACGTTTCTATCTTATAATATCTTCTTTTCAGTGCCTATTTCTGATAGCTTGCCTGGAGAATGTGAATCATTCACAAGGCATTTTTTAATTTTTTAAAACAGGATTTGGTTGTTGTTTTTGTGTAATCACTTCGTATGTAGGCATTCCCCGTCACAATCAACTTGGTCTTGGAACAGTTCTGAAAAATGTGCCTTTTTAAGTGTTGAAGTTATTAATTCAGTGGTTTTGTTTTTTTGCTACCTGTGTGCCCTGTGGTTTGGGCATATATATGTAGTTATATGTAGACATATATGCATATATACGTAGAAATTTATATTATTTCTTTAATGGTTCTGAATTAGTGAGGGACTTATTTTTTTTCAAAGATTTATTTATTTATTATGTATACAATGTTCTGCTTGCATGTATGCCCTCACACCAGAAGAGGGCACCAGACCTCATTATAGATGGTTGTGAGGCACCATGTGGTTGCTGGGAATTGAACTGTGCTCTTAACCTCTGAGCCATCTCTCCAGCCCCTGGTGAGGGACTTTTTCCCCTTTGCTTTTTATGATGCTCACGTCTGGGGTGAGACCCTTAGCGATGCTTCTTAGGTTCAGTGCCAACCCAGGAGTCTCTCCAGCACAAGAGATACGCTTCTTTATACAGCGTCCGCTTGAAGGGGTTGTGGGCCAGGACATTTGAGTTTCTTCTCACATGTCAGTAGTTTTATCTTCCCCTCTGCTAAGCACATACTAGTTTGTTCCTATTTTTTAATGATTGAATCTTTCTGAGGTTGGGAGGTAAAGCTCAAACCTACCCCCTCCCCTGGTTTTCTTCAAGACTCGCAGTTTCCTAGCTGCAAAATGAAAGCGTAACGTTGGTGTGTGGTGACGGTGTCAGTTAAGGCCTCCGGTTAGGCATGTGTTTTCTTGTCTTTTCAATCCCTTCAGTTCTCAGAAGAAATTCATTAAGGGGCCCTTTTGTGCTTTAACCTTTACTTAGAAAATAGAAGTATAGTGTGGCTGCACCCTCATCTTTCAGATGTCTTGATTTACCTGTGGGTGCTCACACTCCCCGGCCTCCCCCGCTCCCCCCATTCCCTCAGTGCTCTCCTGTCTGCCCTGGTCAGGCACCCGGTTTCTCCCTTGTAAGCCTGTCTGCTCCAGTCTCTCCCTCAGTGGGTGTGTGCTCAACTAGAGCCTCTCCTAAGCCGTCTTCACACCAGACTCCGCCCCTTAGCGCACAGGGGCTTGCGTCCTCCTCTGTCATGTCAAACAGTCCCTTGACAGAGATCCTTCCCCAGGCCCACATCTGGAACAGGGTGGCGGCCATGGTTCTGCACAGCCCCCTTTCCCTGGTCACGTTACTGACTTGAGCTCACCTTGGCTTCTCCAGGTGCCCATGTAGATGCAGCCCGGGCGCTGTGCTTTTCCTGTCCGCAGCACGCAAGTTTTAACAAGTTGAGGGGGAAAAGCTGTCACACAGTCCCACACTTTGCTGGTCCACGCTATGGTGGGTTTTGCAGAGTGTAATATGTCAACGGTGTTATAATGCCGTTGGGCTGGTAACTAACCAGTGCAGCTTTTCCGCTGTTTATTTTTGGGACACCTCAGTCAGGGCTTCTGTTGCTGTGTAAAACACAGTGACCAAAAGCAACTTGGGACGGGTAGGGTTCGTTTGGCCTACAGATTACAGTCTATAATCAGGGGACACTGAGGCAGGAATGAAACAGAGGCCGTGGAGGAATGCTGCTTACTGGCCTCGCAGGACCACCTGCTGAGGGGTGGCTCTACCTCCACATCAGTCCCTCCTAATTAAAGAAATGCCTGCCGATCTGCCTGCAGGCAAGATGAAGGAAGCATTTTCTCAACTGAGGATCCTCCTTTCCTCATAACCCTATCTTGTGTCAAGTTGACAAAAACCCAACCAGGAAACCAGGCTAACCTCAGGCTCAGCGTGTGGCCGGGATGGCCTTGAACTTATGATCTCACCGTCTGCCCCTCCTGGGTAGTGGGATTACAGGCATAAATCACTACCCACAGCTCTTGTGGCTCAGGAGCCTGGAACCCAGGACACCCCATGCGTGCTAGGCTGCGTTTCTGTCCCCCAGCATTGTAGCTTGTAGGCGGAACCTTGGAAAAAATTGTTGACTATCAAGATACACATTATATTAGTCAAAGTTCTCTAGCGAAAACGAGCTGCTAGAACGAGCCCTCTATATCTATCACCTACAAATCTGTCTGTCTGTCTGTCCTCTGTCATCTTCCATCTACCATACCAAGGGGGTTTATTAGAGCGGCTTGCAGGCTCTAATGCAGTTATTTCAACAACGGCTGTCTCCTGGTGGGAAGTCCAAGAGGACAAAGTTTGTTCAGTCCCTGAGGCTGGATGTGATCAGCTGGTCTTCAGTACACAAAGGAATCTTGGAGAATCGGCTCTAAAGCCAGTGGAGGAATGAATCTGTTACCAAGAGTGAGGGCAAGCCAGCAAAGAGGAAGTGTGTGTACCCTTCGTCCACGTCCTTTATGCAGGCTGCCACCGCTCAGCGCAGCCCAGATTTAAGGTAGGTCTTAACACCTCAAATAGTCCCACCTCAAATAATCCAATCAAGAAGGCTCCCTCACGGTTACACCCAACCCAGAAGCTTGGGTTTTAGTTAATACCAGAGGTAGTCAATTTGACAACTAAGAACAGCCAAAACACACACACACACACACACACACACACACACACACATTCTATACAGAATTTGTGTGTTTACACCATTGATACTTTGTGACAACATTGCTTGTCATATTAGCATCTGCCTATGACAGAAAAGACTGAAAATGTGTTACAGAGGACAGACCCACGGGCTGAGGGGAGATGGAAAGTCTGTCTAGGCGAAGCCACGTTCCTTCCCTCTTTGAAAATGATGGAGGCCCCGCCTTTCTTATCTCAAGTGCTGGCCCGTGTGCCTCCTTGGGGACAGCCTCCTAATTGAACTCGGATGTGCGTGCTAAGCTGCTTGCACCATCAGCTGCTTCTGGCTGGCTGTGTGTCCTAATGAGGTCTGCTGATTGAGGGCTGGTCCTGGTTAATCCTGGAAGAGCCCCCGAGTCTGTCTGAGCTTTGCTGAGCTGCCGTGACCCAGTTAAATGAGGTTCTTAAAGGACATGAGAGAGAGAGAGAGAGAAAAAAAGAAAGTCCAAAATGCTATAAGCCCAAGACACTTGTCAATTCTATTAGCTCTAGTAAAATGTTTAATCATCAAGGAGTATTATTCTTCTTGTTTATAACTAAAGTGACATGAATTTTCTGCTTAATTTGCCAACAGTAGCTGAACAAATATTTGATGATGTTGGATGATTTATAAATACTGGAGTTGGTTCTAACAGTTAATAATCTATACTAAAAACATTGTAAATTTAGTCTCAGAGCTTTTTCTTTTGGAGTCCAGGATTGTTGTTGTTTTTCATTCTCATTAGAATACAAATGCATTGCCCCACCAACCTGTGGTTGCAAGCTGGAAAAACTTAGCTGTAGAGG